>LPNX010088885.1:5604-20200 GCA_001517045.1 Pseudotsuga menziesii | reverse complement strand
TATAACTTGAGAGAGAGGGGGACAATCCTAGACAAGTTTCTAAGCTTTTGTTTTGAATGATTTAGTAGAATTTTGAGTTTGTGATTTGACCTGGAAGGTCGGAAGTGTTGAGAAGGTTGAAGGAGTAGCTTCACCAAGATTATCCAATAGGATAGGGGGGAATTATGTGTTAAGTTTTCTTATTTTTCTTAGATGATACCTTAAAACAAATTATCACTAGAAGATCACCGAAAGAACAACAAGCACAGAAACATAAAAACAAAAGAACACAAAGATTTTCCGTGGGGAAACCATAAGGGATAAAACCTCGCAAAACTTCCTCAGTATAGATCTCAACCAGAGTAGTGTAAAAACCCAAACAACTGCTTCTAACTTCTTTCTGGTGCACTAGTTCTTCTCTCTTTTGCAAAACAACTTGAGTGAGTGAGTACAAATGAAAGGGAGCACCTCCCTATTTATATTCTTCAGTTGACTTGACCTCTAACCTAACAGGGCCGACTTGTCTAACTAGACACCACAAATAACATTTATTATATTGACACCTGGGTACTGTTACCACCGAAGTTGTACTTGGTGGTTTTTTAGAGCGATCCGGCGAAGTAGAACAAGTACACTTGTTCACTTTTCAAAGTTCATAAGTCATTGAGACTTTTTTCCGGGAGTCTATTCGAAATTTTTTGTAAACACATGTTCATACCCCCTTGGGGAAATGGTAAAAAATGTCCTAGCATTTAATTTTTTTATAAAAGGCTCAACTTCCTGAAATTAAGAATCAAGCCGACTAGCCTAGAGTGTTTTTCCCTCGGTTATTATTGGTTGTTGAACAAGCGACTAATACTTTTTGAGTTTTTCACTCACACCTCCAAAGTTGGGGTAGTCGTCTTGGTGTTTCGGCCTTAGGAGGTTATTAGAGACTTCGTGTCAATGTTTTTCAACATGATAAACATTGATTTTGAGTTGTATGGACATGTGCTAGGTCCCCCTAGAGTTTCGTTAGTTTTCGAGAAAATAAAAAATTTCCGCAAAATTAGGCCATTTTTTAATGGTTTAATTAGAAATTTTCAAAATGTAATAAAAGTCAGATACGAAGTCCGTTTCTGATGCAGGGACACTCATTTTCACACCCAGAGCGTCCACTTTACCGCGAGGATCACTTTCCACATCATTCAGACAACCAAAACACCCCGTGAGGCATTATTCAACTAAAGATGCATAAAAAATGTTTTAATGCTAAATTACATCAATTTGACACCAAAGTCAAAGTTTTGAAAAGTGAAAATTTTAAAATATTATTTTTTTGGNCCCGTGAGGCATTATTCAACTAAAGATGCATAAAAAATGTTTTAATGCTAAATTACATCAATTTGACACCAAAGTCAAAGTTTTGAAAAGTGAAAATTTTAAAATATTATTTTATGGGGTGACATGGCATGGGTCCCCATTAAGCATACGATCCTCTCCAACATAAAATGGGCATAAATATTTGGTTAAATAAGTGTGGTATATATTATGATAAGAGAGTGACGTCAAGTTTCATAAGCACCCACGCTAACCCAAGGATAAGCTTGCCATTCCATGGTGGACCCCTCATCCGTGTGAGGGGTGTTAAAGGCTTTGTTTTATGTGGTAGCCTGCATTTATTTTGAAGGGTGACGTCACAAACTTCACCTCATGATAAACTCCCGTGAGGAGGTTTGAGGAGTGTGCTAGTTGTGTGAGGAGGTTTGAGGAGTGCGTTGNGCATTTATTTTGAAGGGTGACGTCACAAACTTCACCTCATGATAAACTCCCGTGAGGAGGTTTGAGGAGTGTGCTAGTTGTGTGAGGAGGTTTGAGGAGTGCATTGGCACCAGGGAAGAGTACGCCTCTTTATCCTGGTCACATTAAAGAACCATGTGTTTACTATAGTATTGTTTTCCATAGCAGTGAATATATTATTGGTGAAGTTTGTTCACGGTCGTATTCTTGCGTGAGGATATTCTTGAGTGAGGATTCAAGGATGCTGATTTGGAGGTTGGGTGAATCTTGGTGTGTTGGATTGAGTGTGTTGGCAAGTTATTGGTGAGTTAAGTGAGAGAGGTATCAATTACTTTTTCACTTTATTTTCACTTCAAGCTCAGTTAACTTCAAGTTTATCTTTAGTATTGGTGAGGCTCTCCTGGGTCTCTCTTTTCCCATTTAAGCAGGGCTTATTTCCTCATTTTGGCATGGTAAGAGGACCGAAGGAATGATATTGCTTGTATTGTATTGTTTACAATTTGGAATAAAGAAGGCTTTGGAGACAAGATCTATGGTGTAATGCTTTTCATGTGTGGATGGTGATTGTCAAGTGCCTATGATGTATAATCTGTATTATTGGTCTTTTCTTTTTGTTTGTTAATTGTGGACCTTGAAGGGGAGCTCCCTCCCGGTGGGGTAAGAGATTATTCTAGTTTGATTTATGCTTTTATTGTTCGCTTGTTTCAGATCTCTTGTAGTTGCACATCTTTTAAGTTTAATTGCATGCTTTCTAATTATCTTTTTCCAGCAACACCTATGTTTTAACCATCTGTTTGTGCAAGGACTTCTAAGTTGTAGGTGATCTCCCTTGTAGAACGGGTTGAGCTAGTTTGAATCTTTCTCATCTTCAAGATATTTTTGAGGACATAGTCCCTCGGTGTTCCACCAAAGCAGACTCCATGGCCCAACATTCCCAGGCTTCCAACACTCTTTCTATTTCTCTTTCCTTCATTTTTCAAAGAAATATTAAATTTTTCTCGGTTACGGTTACTCACATGCTTAAGTAGTTTAGTTTATTTTTCAAGCAATATCTAAAGGTTGATCTATTTAAGCATGTATCTATATCTAGAAACATAAAGTAATATTTTCAAAGTAGATCTAGTTTTTATTAAGTACTTGTGCATATTTCCAATATTTTAGTACTTAATATTTGTATGTTCTTAACGCTTTATTTGGAACATTTGATGCATTACAGGTGGCTGGTTTTTCACTTTTATTGCCAGGACAAGGAGAAGTGTTGCCGGAAAATCAAAGATCTAAGTTGTTCAAAGACATCTCGGAGCACCACTCTTGATCTTGTCTTACTCATAAAACCTGTAAGCCTTTGGATCCAGATCTGTAAGGACCATTGGCATCCACCTCAAGCATTGTAAATACCATTAATAAAAAATATTTTTGAGTAGACTCTTTCGAGCCCACTCCCCATCCCCCCAGGGAGGAATCGGTGTTTTTCGTGTTTTTTGCTTTTTTGCTTTTTTTCATTTTTTAGTTTAGTTGTTTATTGTAGTAGTGTATACTTTGAATCATCTTTACAAGCATTCCATACTATTTAAATTCAAAGTAACAATACTAATTACTCCACACTCTCCCGAGTACCTCGAAAGGGTGGAAGAGATTCGTGGTAGGATTAATTAGAAAATATTTCTTTATTTATTTCTACTATCGACCCGACCTACATCCAGAGGTTTACATTGATTCTTTCAATGACAATAACAAGACCAAACTCATCTCCCGAAGGAGGAATACAATCAATACATCTGAAATATCTTCCAAAGTTACAATACTTTAACACTCCCTCTTAAATAGGAAGGTATTCAACCATAGTAGCAACTGCTACTAATACAATTGTACAACTGACTGGTGACACTCTATATGTCATAGGAAGTTTTGGAACATCATCATACATCTTCATCATCGATCTCAGCTGGATCATCTTCTGCAGTCTTAGTATGTGAATACTTAGTCATCTTATGTATGTGTTCAATCATCTTCTATCATCTTTTGGACAATTTTCTGTAGCATCAGTATGTGAATACTCAATCATCGTCTATCACATCAATATATGGACACTAAATAATATTCTGTATCATCTTCTATAGCATCTGTATGTGAATACTAAATCATTGTCTGTCACATATTCTGGATCATGTTCTAGAGCATCAGTATGTGAATACTGAATCATCATCTGTCACATCTTCTATAACATCAGTATGTGAATAATGATTCATCTTTTGTGACATCAAGTTTTTCCAACATCAGTGTGTAAACATTGAACCACCATCATCTGCAATAGATATTGAAACATCATCATCTATATCATTAGTATGTAAATACTAAAACATCATCATCTGCATAATCAATATGTAAATATTGAAACAACAACAACATCATTAGCATGTTAGTGCTAAAAAAAGATCACCTGTAATGCTAGATCATCATCTGCATAATCAGTATGTAAATACTGAAACAAAAACAACATCATTAACATGTTAGTGCTAAAAAAAAATCATCTGTAATGCTAGATCATCATCTGCATCACCAACATAGAGACACTAGACCATCAACATCACCATCAATATCAAGCATCATCAACAATCCTCAGTATGAAAATACTGAATCTGTTATATCAGTATAGGAATACTGAAAACGGTCTCAATTGTAACAAACATCAGTGTCACAACACTAAAATTATNATCATCAACAATCCTCAGTATGAAAATACTGAATCTGTTATATCAGTATAGGAATACTGAAAACGGTCTCAATTGTAACAAACATCAGTGTCACAACACTGAAATTATCTCAAAAATCATCAATGCTAAAGTAATCATAGCAGTCATCAATATAATAATAATGAAAAAAACATCTCTGCAATCATGGATATAACAATACTGAACCAAACATCTTAGCAATCATCAATATAATAGTACTGAACCAAACAAACATCTCAACAATCAACAATATATAAATACCGTAACAACCATCTTTCCCTCTAACTATCTTGGAGCAACATCATGGTGAGTTATCAGGTGGATCCATTTGGGCATTTTGTCTAACTTACTAACCCTTTCGAGCCAACAAGCCTAGTTAGACAGATGGAACTACTTGGGGACCAACATGCCTTGTCATGGCTTACACACCCACTTGGGCTAAACTGATCTAGCCAGACATACTAATCCCCCGAGGATCAACATGCCTTATCTGACTAACGCCTTCGTGCCAATAGTCCTATCCATACTTACCCTACTCTAGACTGAGCTACCACCACTGCATCCTTCTTCCATCTACCATCACTCCCTCTTTCGAGAGAGGTCCTTTTGGACTACACCAAGCTTGTCTCAAAAGTATTCAAACTTTACATGAGACAAAGGCTTAGTTAACACATCTGCTACTTGTTTCTCTGTAAGAACATACTTGAGCTTTACAACTCCTTTCTTAACAATGTCCCGAATGAAATGATATCTAACTTCAATATGATTTGACTTATCATGAAATACCAGGTTTTTTTCTCTCCATCTTAATAGAACTATGATTATCACATAGGATATCAGTAACATCTATCTCTACATCAAATAATCCTGCCAACATCTTTCGAAGCCATACTGCTTCGCTACAAGCTGAACATGCTGCAATGTATTTAGCTTTCGTTGTGCTAAGTGCAATACCGTTATGCTTTCTACTGAACCATGAGAGCATGCCTGATCCCAAACTAAAACAACATCGTGAGGTGCTCTTTCTATATTTAGCACTTCCTGCCCAATCTGAGTCTGTGAACCCATATAATCTAATCTCATCATTCGATGCATATTTGAGCCCATAATCTAAAGTTCACTTTAGATACCTCATCACATGTTTTGCTTCTATCAAGTGAATATGTTTGGGATTCACCATATACTGACTTAGCGTGTTTACAACAAAAACATATATATGGTCTTGTATTGGCTAAGTACATCAGTGAACCAATAATTTGTTTGTACAATGTGACATCTACAGCTTCCGAAGTATCATCATTCAATAGTTTCAAATTTGTTGTCATTGGAGTAGTCATAGACTTGCAATCTATCATCCCAAATATTTTTAGGATTTCTATTGTATATTTTCCTTGGTTTAGGAAAATCTCATCTAGATATTGCAATACTTCAAGACCTAGAAAGTAGTACATCATTCCAAGGTCTTTAATCTCAAATTATGCATCGAGCTTCTTCTTACATTCGTTGATGGGCTTATCTTCCCCTGTCAAGAATAAATCATCCACATATAGTAGTAGTATCATAAGTCCATCACACTCAATCTTATAGTAGAGGTTAGAATATGATTTACTCTTAGTAAATCCTAAACTCACCAGGAATCCATCGATTCTTCCATACCATGCTCCAGGTGCTTGCTTTAGCCCATACAATGCTTTCTTAAGTTTACATACATAAGCTTCCCAATCGTCAGTCTCGAAACCTTACGGTTGTTTGATATAAACTTCTTCTTCTATCAAGCCATTTAGAAATACTTTCTTTACATCCATCTGGTGTAACTTCCACTTCATGTTGGATGCCAAGGTAAGGAAAGTTCTAATTGAAGTGTACCTAGATACTGGAGCAAAGGTCTCTTCATAGTCAATTCCTTCTTTCTGGGAGAACCCACGAGCTACGAATCTTGCCTTGTACTTTTATGTACTACCATCTGTTGAGTGCTTCATTTTGAATATCCATTTCGAGGATACCACTGACTTGTATTTTGGTCTTTGTACTATTTCCTATACATCATTCTTTATGATGGATTGGTATTCCTCGATCATTGCATCAACCCATTCCTTTTGGTTTGTTGCTTCTTCAAAACATGTTAGTTCTTTATCGACTAGATCACTCATCAAAGCCATATAACTGGGGTATGGCTTTGTCTTCTTCCTTTCTCTAATGGTTCCTTCTGGGGCACCATGTCTTTTTACTTCTTCGATTAANTCGACTAGATCACTCATCAAAGCCATATAACTGGGGTATGGCTTTGTCTTCTTCCTTTCTCTAATGGTTCCTTCTGGGGCACCATGTCTTTTTACTTCTTCGATTACTTCACGAGCCTAGGCAGGTTTTCTCTTTTGATAAATCATTTCACTGGGTAATTCTTCCGGTAACTGAGGTTCTGTTATATCATGATCCCCATGCATCTAATCTTATTCTTCATTCCTAACTGGTTTAGGAATTTCTGCAACTTTGGGAGTTTCATGCTCCTCTTCACCTTCCCTATCTTTCTTTGACTTCCTGAAGGCTATATCTTTGTCAAGTGTGACATCCCTATTCAATTCAATTTGATGGTATCTTAGGATATAGATCCGATAAGCTTTTGATTGCTCTCTATATCCTATGAACAATCCCTTCTTTCCTGAAGGATCTAACTTTTTTCTTTTCTCCTTGGGAATGTGAATGTATACGGGTCAACCAAATATCTTTAGGTGGCTTACTGTAGGTTTTTTTATGGAAAAAATTTCTTCTGGAGTTTTGTTTCCAAGGGCACTATGAGAGATTCTATTATGTACATATACTGATGTTTTGGTTACTTCTGCCCACAGGTACATAGGTAGATCTTGATCATGTATCATAGCGTTCACAACTTCCATGATAGATCTATTCTTTCTTTCCGCCAGACCATTTTGCTGTGAACTCTCCTCCATTATCTCACCTCAATATCTTTATTTTCTTTTCATATAGGTTTACTACCAGGGCCTTAAATTCCTTAAACCTTTCAAACACTCCATCCTTCTTTTTCAAGAGATATATCCAAGTATTGGAGTAGTCATCAATAACATACCCGCTTAATGAAGTGGTTTGCATTGGCCCGCATATATTTGAGTGGATAATATCTAATATCCCTTTCGCTTTATTGTCACTTTTTGGATAAGGATTCTTAGTATTCTTTCCTTGTGCACATCCTTTGCACACTCCTTCATGCTCTATCTAAATTTATGGTATAGCAGTCACAACCTTGCTTACAATTGGTCGAGATTTGTAGTGAATATGAGCAAGCCTTCTGTTCCATAGCTCACATGGGTTTATGGTACTCGCTGCTAATGCTAAATCTACATGTCCCTTCAATTTTTAGATTCCTCCTTCAACTCCAATTTCTACTTCATCATCTATGGTTTTTCCTTTTGTCCACATGAGGACCCTTCCATCTACAAAGGAAATTCTGAAGCCTTTCTTGTCTAAGTCTGAAATAGAAAGAAGATTTTTCTTTAGTCCTGGGGCACACGGGACATCTTTCATCTTCATGGAGTTTCCAGAGTCCAAATTATAGGATGCTTCTCCCATTCCTTTGATGGGATATTGGGAATAATCTCCAAACATTGCTTTGTGGGGAGATTCCTTTTATACAAGACATGAGAGTGAGTCCTTGTAACCTCTCATGTGCTTGGAGGCACCACTCTCCACTATCCAGGTGTCATTTCCTTGTGAGACTGATCCTGTTAGAGCAGAGATCAATACATATTCTTCACTGTAGTTTTCATCCTTCTTTGCTTCCTCTTCAACTTCTTGATCACTATCTTCAGCAGCATGAGCTTGAAATCTTTTCATCTTTTTTACTCTTTCTGCTTTCACGTGACAATTGATAGCAATGTGTCCCAACTTGTGACAAGTGAAGCATTCATACTTTGAGAAGTCTTTCTTGGACTTCTTGAACCCTTACATTTATGACATCTATGACACCAATGATGAANTGTGTCCCAACTTGTGACAAGTGAAGCATTCATACTTTGAGAAGTCTTTCTTGGACTTCTTGAACCCTTACATTTATGACATCTATGACACCAATGATGGAGATTCTATGACAGTTATGACACAAGTCAGATCTGAAGGCTGACATCTGACATATCTGAAATTTTAGGCATGAATAGAGCATCTTAGAGGGTGCTCATGGGAGTTGGAGAAGGCCAAGAGGCTCTTACTCGAATTTGGGAGAAGAGGGAAGGTGAAGAGAGAGGCCACATGCCATAGCATGAGCAGCCACACCAATTCGACTTGGCTTTGGTTTATGGATGGATTTGGAACCTTAGAAGACCAATAATGTTTATAAAATGCATGGATCAGCAATGAGAAGGTCTTTTTGATCATTTGTGAAAATTGTTATTATGAAGAGAGAGAGCTAATATATGACAAGTTCATGCCTTAGCCAATTTCGAGCATGAAATATTCCCATCCTAGTGTTGATGTATTTGTAACTTTCGAATGCATTCACTTGTATATTTCATATATTGTATTTCATTGGTCCCCGATGTTCCTATCGGGAGATTCATTAATGTAATCAAGTAAAGTAAAGTCATAGAGATTATCCCTCCTTTGTAAGTCGGGGGTAAATTCCCCATAGTTGTGGGGCACTAGGGTTATTAGACTCTCCTAGAGAAGTCGGCCCTAGTAAGTTATTGTCAATTCGAAAACTAGTATAAATAGAGAGTGAGCCTCTCTATTTGTCACACAGACTCACCCAACTATAGTGTATAGGTGAGAGAGAAGAAGCTTGCTTAAGTGAGAGAGAGAACAACTATTGGAGATCATCTTTTTGTCTTTGGGTTTTACTGCTGCCATTGGTGCTCATTCTATCTCTGAGGAAGTTGTGGGGTTTTCTCCTTTATGGTTTCCCGAGGAAAATCTTTGTGTATATTGTCTCTTGTGATTGATTGTTGTGCATGTTATTCTCTCAGATAAGATCCTAAGATCATATTGCTTAAATGATAAAAATCTAACATGGTATAAGAGCTAACCTGAGAACAAGACACTGTGCAGTTGCGGAAGCTAGGGCTTCTTATTTTTTGGGTCTCTCTCCACAATCCATCAACAAAATCAGGCTAGGATGACTCTCCATTGAAGGGAACATCTTTATGTCGAAGCAGAATAGCTAGGGCTTCTTATTTTTTGGGTCTCTCTCCACAATCCATCAACAAAATCAGGCTAGGATGACTCTCCATTGAAGGGCACATCTTTATGTCGAAGCAGAATCTGATTCTGAGCTTTTCAGTTTTCTGACCTACCACTACATTGAGAAATTAGGGCTTTTCATAGAAGTGGAATTTTTTAGTGAGCCCGACATAGAATTGATCTCCTCATCAAAATCAAAGTTTAGATAAAAAATCGAGGTTTTTGGTTGGGTAGAACTCCGGGAAAGTCAAGCCCTAAGTTTCCCTGGAACTAGAAAATCAGCACCACAAAAGATCAACTCCAGATCCAGTTTCATCTTCTCAAATTGGTAAGATCTACATTTTTTGCATTTCCATTTGAGGTTCTTAGTTAAGATGTCTCATCACACTAAGCTTGATGAAAATCTTGAGGGAGCTGATAACTTATGAGCATGGAAGTATAGGATCTCACTAGTTCTTAAAGAAAATGAGTTCGAATCTTACATCAGTGATGAGGCTAAGGCCTTACACAAGAAGAACTTGATCGAGGCTAAGAGGGTTATTGCTGATTCAATCAAGGATCACCTCATACCACATGTGTCCTCCCTAAATACACCTAAAGAGATGTTTGATGCCTTGACCAAGCTGTTTGAATGGAAGAACATAAATCAGAAGATGACCTTGAGAAATCAGCTGAAGAATGTGAAGATCTAGAATGCAGAGACCATACAATCATACTTTACAAGGGTCTCCCAGATCAAAGAACAACTTGAAGCAGTTTATGAAGAAGTAGAGAATGTAGAAATTGTGATGACCACCTTGAATGGTCTCCCTAGGTCATGTGACTCTTTCATTCAAGGGATTTGTGCTAGAAGAAAGCTAGTCACCTTCAGTAGACTATGGGAGGAATGCTCACTAGAAGAAGCTCGAATAATAGCCCGAGAAGAAAAGATGGGAAGTGAAGATCAAGCTCTCATAGTACAATCCAATAAAAGCAGAAGGGACTATCATCATCCTACAGGTAAGCATTCTCACCAGAAAGATAACTCTAAAAGATCTCAACTTAGATGTTTTACTTGCGATGAGAAAGGACACTATGCCAGAGATTGTCCTAGAAATAAAAGGAACTCTCACAAGAAGAAGGACAAAAGAAAACATCATGCTCACACTGCAGAGGATGATGATCCTCCCAGGAAAAGAGTCAAACAAGAAAGTGAAGATTCTTCAAGTGATGAAGAGTATGTTCTGATTTCTGCCCTCACGGGACTGTCACACATGGAAGCAATGATTGGATTATAGACAGTGGGGCTTCCAAACCCATGACATGATTCAATGAATCCTTTGTGAAACTATCTGAACATGAGTCACCTCATAAGGTGAAACTTGGGGATGACTACTAGTATCTCATAAAAGGAAGTGGTGAATCCTCCTATAAGCTAGACTCTAGAAAGTCTATGCAGATGTAGGATGTCTTGTTTGTACCTAGAATAAAGAAGAATCTCCTCTCCATATCTGCATTGGATGCAAAAGGCATGAGAGTTGCATTTGTAGATGGCCAAGTCCTTATGTGGCCAAAGGGAAAGACTATATATGATGCAGTAGTGATTGGAGAGCAAGAGAGAGGCTTATACAAACTGAAGGGCCAACCAAAACAAGCATTGGTCCATGACTCAGTAGAGCCAAGTGAACTATGGCATAGAAGGCTTGCACATGTGCACTATAGGGCACTACCACTTGCAAGCAAAGATGTTGAAGGTCTTCCAGGAATACAGGGAATGCATGAAGGTGTTTGCAAAGGATGTGCGAAAGGAAAGAATGCAAAGAAGACATTTCCAAGTAGCGAGAGCAAGGCAAAAGGAATCTTGGAAAGCATCCACTCCGATATATGCGGTCTGATGTCATCCAGTTCATTGAGTGGGTATGTATACTATGTTTCTTTCATTGACAATTTTTCTAGGAAGACATGGATATACTTCTTGAAGAACAAAGATGAAGTATTCAACAAGTTCAAATAATTCAAAGCTTTGATCGAGAACCACTTAGAAAATAAAATCAAGACTTTTTCGATCAGACAATGGCAGAGAATTCACATCAAATTAATTTAAAGAATTATGCAGAGATTTGGGGATTAAGAGGGAGTTGACCACTCCATATAATGCACAAAAGAANATCAGACAATGGCAGAGAATTCACATCAAATTAATTTAAAGAATTATGCAGAGATTTGGGGATTAAGAGGGAGTTGACCACTCCATATAATGCACAAAATAATGGGGTTGCAAAAAGAAAGAATAGAATGATTATGGAAGCTGCAAGGGCAATGATTCATGATCAAGATCTTCCCATGCATCTATGGGCAGAAGCCATCAGGATAATTGTGTATGTACAGAACTGTACTCCACATAGAGTATTCAAGAACAAGACACCTGAAGAAGTATTTTTTGGCAACAAACAANGGGCAGAAGCCATCAGGATAATTGTGTATGTACAGAACTGTACTCCACATAGAGTATTCAAGAACAAGACACCTGAAGAAGTATTTTTTGGCAACAAACCAAAAGTCATGCATCTTAGAATATTTGGTTGTCCAGTGTATATACACATTCCAAAAGAAAAGACGACAAATTTAGATCCTTTAGGAAAGAAGGGTATATTTGTGGGATATAGTGAAAGCTCGAAGGCTTACAGAATATACTTCCCAAGATTCAAGAAGATCGACATTAGCAGAGACGTAATATTTGATGAAGACTCAGCTTACAACAAATCTAGAAATAAACCTATTAAAGACACTGAAGAAGCAGAAGCACCCATAATTCAAGAAACAACTATGAATGATGCAACTCAAGAAGAAGATCGAGAAATAGAAGAACCCTAGAAACCTGTAGATCCACCGCAGGAAAATAATCCTCACAAGAGGAAACCTGCATGGGTACAGGAGGCTATCCAAGGTGCAGAAAGATACGGGGCTCCAGAAGAAATGCACAGAGAGAGGAAAAGAACCAAGTCCTTCTCTGGTTATGTAGCCCTATTATGTGACATCATTGATAAAGAACCTTTTAACTATGAAGAAGCGGCAGAGAAGAAAGAATGGAAGGATGCTATGATTAAGGAGTACCATTCGATCATGAAGAATGATGTCTGGGATGTTGTCCCAAGACCAGAGGAGAAGTCTGTTGTGACTTCCAAGTGGATCTACAAGATCAAGCATGCTGCAGATGGTAGCATAGAGAAATATAAAGCAAGATTTGTGGCTCGTGGCTTCTCCCAGAAAGAAGGAATAAATTATGAAGAAACTTTTGCATCTATAGCAAGATACACTTCCATGAGATCAGTACTTGCTCTGGCTGCAGTAATGAAATGGAAGATACAATAGATTGATGTCAAGACTGATTTCTTGAATGGTGTAGTGGAAGAAGAAGTGTATACGGAGAAGCCACTCGGTTTTGAGACACATGACAGGGAAAATCATGTGTGTAAATTGAAGAAAGCCCTGTACGGTTTGAAATAGGAACCTAGGACATGGTATGGTAGGATTGACAACTTCCTAATTAGTTTGTGCTTTACCAAGAGTAAAGAAGATTCCAACCTTTACTACAAGTTTGAAGAAGGGAACGCAGTGATACTCCTACTATATGTAGATGATCTGTTTGTAACAGGTGAGGATGGGTTGATTGCTGAAATGAAGAGAAATCTTGCTACCGAGTTCAAGATAAAGGACTTGGTTATGATGCACTACTTTCTAGGCATGGAGGTGTGGCAAAATCTAGATGGAATCTCCCTGGGACAAGGGAAGTATGCAGTAGAGATCCTGAAGAGGTTCGGGATGATGGATTGCAAGGCCATGACCACACCTATGGCATCGAACTTGAAGGCATTGAGTGATGCTTCATCAGAGTCAGTTGATGCTATGATGTATCATTAGATGATTAAGTCCTTGATGTACCTGACAAATACGATACTAGATATTTGATTTGCTGTGAACACATTGAGCCAATTCCTAACAGATCCGAGACATGTTCACCTGATTGCTGCAAAGCATATTCTGAGGTACCTAAAGGGTACAGTTGATTATGGGCTTAAGTATGAGGCGAATCAGAAGATTAACCTGGAGGGTTATATTGATTCAGATTGGGCAGGAATTTCCATTTATAGGAAGAGCACTTCGGGGTGTTGCTTCAATATGGGATCAGGTGTGATCTCTTGGTTTAGCGGGAAGCAATCCTGTGTGGCACTTAGTATAGTCGAAGCAGAGTATGTCATAGGTTTTTCGATTAGTTGTGAGCCAGTGTGGCTAAGGAAGCTACTATTTGATTTGTTTGATATCCAGTTGGATGCTACTTGTATATATTGTGACAACCAGAGTTGTGTGAAGTTGTTGGAGAACCCAGTGTTCCATGACAAGTTGAAGTATATCAAGATCAAACATCACTATATCAGGGATATGGTGCAGAGAGGAGTAGTGAAGCTCCAGTATGTTGCGACGGATGAGCAAATAGTTGACATGTTGACCAAACCATTAGCCAGATTGAAGTTTGAGTACTTCAGGGAGAAGCTGGGTGTTCTCCAGATTGAGGTTCCTTCCAAGGGGAAGTGATGATTCTGTGAGCCCTTCTGACATGGTGGTAGGATTGGTTCCTCCCATGGTCATATGTAAGTACTGGGCCTTTCCTCGGATGGTAGATTGTGCGTTCTACCATGTCAGAGGATGTAAGTGCTGGTCCTTTCTTACTGGGTCAGATATAAGTGTTGGCCCTTTTTGACTGGGTCAGATGTAAGTGCTGGGCCTTTCCTTGGATGGTAGATACCATGCCGGAGGATGTAAGTGCCGGGCCATTCCTCAGATGGTAGATGGTGTGTCCTACCATGCCAGAGGATGTAAGTGTTGGGCCTTTCATCGGATGGTAGATACCATGCCAAAGGATGTAAGTGCTCGAACTTTCC
>LPNX010088882.1:177274-406436 GCA_001517045.1 Pseudotsuga menziesii | reverse complement strand
TGCTCCCACCTTCTCTTCTTGAGCTTCTTCTTCTAGAGTCTTCTGAAATGTAATCACTTCCTTCTGGAACACATTCCTTGAACGAATGAATTCCACGATACTGGGAGGCCATTCAAGGTGGCCATCACCACTTCTGCATTCTTCACCGCTGCATTCTTCTTGATTTGAGAGACTCTTATGACTGCATGGTCTCTGCATTCTGGATCTTCACATTCTTCAACTGGTTTCTTTAGGTCATATTTTGATTTTGTTCTTCCCTTCAAATAGCTTGAAATTCTGGAAGACCTTCAACAGCATTGCTTGCAATAGGTGCTCTGTAATGCACATGTGCAAGCCTTCTATGCCAAAGCTCATTTGGCTCTACTATGTCATGGATCAAGGCTTGTTCTGGATGGCCCTTCAATTTGTACAAGTCTCCTTCTTGTTCTCCAATCACTACCGCATCATCGATAGTCTTTCCTTTTGGTCACATGATGACTTGACCATATATGGATGCAACCCGTATTCCTTTTGCATCAATGCTGAAATGGAGAGAAGGTTCTTCTTGAGTCCTGTGAGAGCCTTGCTTGAAGAATCTTCACTTTCATATCTGGATCTCTTTTCTGGATGGTTCATCATCCTCTGCAGCATGAGCATGATGTCTTCTTTGGCCTTGACCATGTTCTTCTTGTGAAAGGCTTCTAACCTCGTCTCCCTCTGAAACTGGAACCTCTATACTCATGTAGGTGTCCAATCCATTTTCTTCAGAGAGATCATATACTTCCAGGCTTGGAAGTTGTCAACTTCCCCAAGCTTGTCACCAAGCTGATGTGATATATCATCTTGAAATGAGAACCTCAAATGGAAATAGCAAAGGATTAGATCTTACCGATTTGAGGTGTTCGTCCTTGTCCCGGAGTTTGATGATCTAGGGTTTGTCACTGAAACCCTAATTTTAAAAGCTTGGAATTTTTTAGATCTGATTGGATGAACAGATAGATCTCTTCAAATGGAGCTGTCCAATGTACTCCTTTTCTGAAAACAGTGGAGGGAAGCTCCCAGAACAGGAAGCCCTAATTTTCTGATTTCTTCTGCAGAAATTCCTGTTACTGTTTCTATGATATCTCCAAAATTACTGATCCTCTATGTCTGAAATTTCTCACTGAGGTAAAATCGCATGTCCCTGATCCAAAACCATAGGTTTCATGAGAATTGGTTTCACCATTTGGGATTTATGATCCTTTTCCCAAGGTGACCTGTTACAAGACTGTTCAGAACAGCGAAGTTGTACGGCATTCCACGTATCACTGGTTCATCTTCTGAGTCTGACCTTCAGACCACAGAAAGTAAAGTCCGTGCCCTTTCTGGAACATCTTTAGGAATTCCATTTGGACCTCTGTAGCCCAAGATATTATAGATCTCCCCAGGTGTCCTGTTTATGGATGATTTCTGGAAGAGGATGGAACCCTAACTAGGAGAGATCATATCTCCCAAAATATAGCGAATCAGAGGCTGCCCTTTGGACACAATTTTCATCAGGATTTTATCTTCGGCCCCTACAATTTTCAGCTTTTGAGACTTCTCCAATATTGGAATATAGTGACTGTACCAAAACTTAGCATTTTTAGTATTTAGGGTTTCTCCTAGCTCAGGGTCAAACTAGGGTTTGACTTTCCTGGAGTTTCACCCAACCAAATTTATTGATCCAGGTCTCTAAATTTCGGTTTTGATGAGGAGAACAATCCTATGCTAGTCTCACTCAAAAATTACTCTTCTGTAGAAATCCCTAATTTCCACATCGAAACTGAAAATGCTTGAAATTGAATTCCGCATCGACAGAAAGATGCACCCTTCAATGGAGAGTCATCCTAGCATACTTGTGCTGAAAATTTGTGGAGAAAGATCCACAAAATAGGAAGCCCTAGTTCCTGTAGCTGCACAATGTCTTCTTCTCAGGTTAGCTCTGATACCATGTTAGTTTTTCAACATTTAAGCTAGCATTAAGATAAGATCTTTTCACTGAGAGAATAACAAGCACATCAATCACATAAGCACATCACAAGAGACAAGAGACACAAAGATTTTAGGAGGGGAAACCATAAATGGAGAAAACCCCTCAACTTCCTCTAAGATAGTATCACCACAAGATGTGAACCCAAAACAGTAAGATGACTCCCTTCACAACAGCAGCCTTCTGTCTTCTGTCAAGCCCAAGAATTTCCTTCTCCAAAAGTGCGCCACGCTTGAGAGAGCAAGAGAGTTAAGTCACAAGTGATAAATAGAGAGACTCTCACTCTTTATTTATATTCTTCCGTTGACTTGAAGTGCACTCAACCATGTAGGCTTAACTTATAATTAATTACTTGAGCCTACACCTTAATTAGTGTATAATAACCCAAGTGCCCCTAAACTGTGGAGACTTACCTAATGACTTGATATGACTTGTTTACATTATTAATCCTCCCGATCGGAACATCGGGGCATGACCACATGACTCAAATACATAATAGAAACATCCCGGAATAAACATCGGGTTACAATACATAAGATACATAGAAGAATACATTCCGAAGTTACATATACATCAACAGGTCTTTCATTTCAAACTCTTGTGACAGTTGATTTTTTATTTCTGTAATCAACTTACATGCATTTCTTGTAATGATGAGATCATCTATATATAAAGATATTAAAACAAATATTTCCTTCCTTATCTTTCTTCATCTAAAGGTTAGGGTCACGTTTGCTTTTAACTAAACCTTTCTGATTAAAGAAGGTATCAATCTTTATGTACCATGACCTAAGAACCTATTTTAATCCATAGATAGCTTTCTTTAGTTTGCATACAAGATGTTCCCGTCCTTTATGTACAAATCCTTTAGGTTGGACTAAGTAGACTTCTTCTTTTTAGTCACCATTTAAGAAAGCAGATTTTACATCTAATTGATGGATTTTCCATTTATGTGTTGTGGTTAATGCAATCAGAACTCTAATTGTGTTTAGTTTTGCTACTGATGCAAAAGTATCCTCAAAGTCAATTCCCTCCTTTTGCATATCCTTTTGCTACTAGTCTTGCTTTAAATCTTTCTATGCTACCATCTGATTTAACCTTATATTTAAACAACCATTTATAGCCTATGGGTGTCTTATCCTCTAGTAACTCAGTTAATTCACAAGTCTGATTTTTCATAATTGAGTTATATTCTTTGTTCATTGCTTCAACCCATTCTGCGTTATCTTTGGCTTGTTTGTAATTCATTGGTTCACTAATATTCATTAAATTAGTCATTAGAGCATAGTCATTGTACCTTGGAGGGGNTGTTCATTGCTTCAACCCATTCTGCGTTATCTTTGGCTTGTTTGTAATTCATTGGTTCACTAATATTCATTAAATTAGTCATTAGAGCATAGTCATTGTCCCTTGGAGGGGGACGAGCCTGTCTTGTTGACCTTCTTAGGATTTCATTACCTGCAGGTTTTCCATCCATAATCCTTCTGCTTTCTGCTATGTCTTCATTTGAACTTGTAGAAGTACTCATTCTGCTCATGCTGCTTCTTCTACATTCACTACTTCTTATCACGTCCCCAACCCTCCTACCAGCAAAGAAGACGCGACTCACATACTAATCGACTCGGGAAACCGTGCCCCATGAACATAAACATGAAGTATATAATGCATTGGAATAAAATTCATACCCAGATGCGGAATGTAAGCAACATTAATCATAACACATATGCAGAGTTCTAATTCCCTAGATATAGAGTGGAAGCAATTACATCAGTAAACATACATTCACAACATATAAGAATTCATCATGTTCGTTCATTAAATAATACAGTTGCAAGGATTTAAACACAAGAACACTTATCTTCAAGAAATCTTGTCCTGCAACCAGTTACGTCGCTGTAACGTTCCACCCAGACATAGGCCAATGCGCTCATCAATCTCTCAACAACACTGCCACCCCCGAGCTGGGCATGATTCTGCAAGGGATAAGGGGAAACTAGCAGGATCACACGTAGCCAAGTATACACCACAGTACATAGCTAAGCCAACGTAGTTGGGTTTATTAGGCTATCAGGAGCTGGGAATGATGGCTGCTAAGCTAGTGGGCTCAATGAAGAGCTGAGGACACATGTACGAGAGCTATCCTGACTTCTATGACATCCACACGCACCCAACACAAGGAATCATCCCCTTCTTTGTTGCACAGTCCATCAAGCCATGACTTCTCTTCCAGTGCTATTCAGGGGGTGTAGAGAATAAAAACAGCCCTCTAACTCTGTCTGTGAGGCCCCTACACACACTAGGTTTATCAAGCACACTCAGGCTCCGCTTCCACATTGAAACAGTGCAATAACCATCTACTGTGCACACACAACAAAACACACCAATTCACAGCTCTGGGATTTAAAGGAAACACCACCGAGCAAAACTGGATTGGGTTATACACAACTCAGACCAAGCAGAATGACTCCAGAGTTGTTCTTGGCCCTTTCGTGGCCAAGACTCAACAATAACCCACAACAACCCAAAATTTGTGGGGAAAACCAACATCGATCTCTCAGCTACGCAAGGGGAAGAATATGACCTACGTGAAGGTGGATTCACACACCCAGACCCACAAAACGAGAAGAGAAACTACACATACAAATCGGGGAAAAAGAGGACAGAACCAGTGGTGAAGGAAGAAACGTGAATGTCTGCCTATGTGTGAGGAAAACGAGTTCCTGCATGAGTGTGGAATCATGGAATGATGGAATGAATGAATGGATGGTTCCCTTCCCGCATGAGGGAATGACTGCTCCTGTCTCTGGGCTTGGGTGTGGGAAAGGACTGATAGTCCTGCCAACTTCCACGGCCGCCCATGTAGATGTCTTCCCAAGGCAATAACTTCCCCCAACCAACCATGGCAATTAATTTGGTGGTTGAATGAGACAAAGGGAGGGTGAATAAGACAAACAAGACATGCTTGACATTTAGATGGGTTCATCACTTGACACTTGGCTATTCCCCAATGGCTCCCAAAGGTTAGACATCCCCCCCCCAACCTTAACCTTAGGAAATCATGCCTTTTTCATTGTGGTTGCATTGACATAGCTGGTTGTAGGCCTTTTAATTAATTTTACTTATGTACATGGTGTCCAACATTATACCGTTCCTGGCTAGCACAAAATACCATCGGCATCGTCGAAACATAATACGACAATCAGTGGTGGGGAGTTTTCTTATAGCTCCACACCATGATCCATTACAATATATACATCATATTCATTTAATGCGAACAAGGTCAAAATCGGGGTGTTACATTGCTTCTGCTTCCATTGCTTTTGATATTCTGTTCCTCCTACTTTTCTTGTGGCTCTTCCACTTCCTGCTCCTGAACTATTGAGTTTAATTTAACATATTTATCATTGTTAGTCAGACTATGCCATTGTTATGTTTTGTTACTTGTATCTGTATGTTCATGGAACACCACATCTCTACTAGCAATTAATTTATGAGTTCTAGGGTGAAACAACTTATAGGCTTTGTGATCATTGCAATACCCAACAAAGACACATTCAAGTGATTTAGCATCTAGTTTCCTCCTGTCATCTTTTGGTATGTGGGAAAATGCTTTATAACCAAAGATTTGTAGATTCTTAAATTGTGGTTTATATCCATTGAAAACCTCAAATGGTGTTTGAAATTCTAATTTCTTTGTCGGATTGATATTTTTCAAATATACAGCAGTATTCACAGCTTCTGCCCAAAAACCATTCAAAATATGCTTACCTTGGAGCATGTTGCGTGCACATTCAACTGATGTTCTATTCTTTCGCTCTACTATCCCATTTTGCTGAGGAGTGTGCGATATTGTAAACTGTTGTTGGATACCATTCTCCTTACAGTGTTTTTTGAAAGCTCCAAACACGTATTCACCACCATTGTTGGATCTGAGGATTTTAATGCGTTTTTCTGTCTGCTTTTCAATCATGGTTCTGAACTCCTTGAAGTATTCAAATACATGTCATTTCCTCCTTATGAAGTACACCCATGTGTATTTAGATCTATCATCAATAAATGTCATAAAATATGATGCACCTCCTAAAGATCTAGTTTGCATAGGTCCACATAGGTCTATATGAATCAGTTTAAGAAGACCACTTTTCCTCTTTTCTTGATGTACTGGAAATTCATCTCGACGTTTTTTGCCAAGTGCACATGCACTACATTCTAAATGTTCACTCTTTATTACAGGAAAACCTTCAACCATAGATTTCTATTGAAGTAAGACAAGATCATGGTGGTTAATGTGGCCATACCTTTGATGCCAGAGTTCCTTTGTGGTGATTACGGTGGATGCAAGTGCTTGATGAGTGTCTTTGCTCACATCCAGCTTGTACAACCCTCCACATCTTGAACCTGTAGCAACAATCTTGTAGTGGTTTTGAATGTCTTTGATATGACACTGGTACTTGCCAAACTCTACTTTCAGGTCATTATCAGTTATGGTTGAAGCAGATATTAAATTTTTCTTAATGCCGGGCACATACATGACATTATGAATCTGTTTCAATTCCCCATTAGATAATATCACATTTATTATTCCATAACCCTGTACTTTGTGTGACCTATTATCTCCTAAATAGATATGAGTGTCATCAAGTTTCACATTGTATTCATCGAACCATTCTTTCCTACAAGAAATATGTTCAGATGCACCTGAATCTATGAACCATGCATTCTCATCATCTGTCTTGACAAACAGAGCATCTTCAGAAATAAACAATCTCATATTTTTAAAATCATTAACTTCAGGGGTGTCTATATTGACAAAGTTTCCATTGTGACCTCCATTGGAGTTTCTATTATTATAAAATTTCTTCTGATAATGATTTCTATTGAGGTGTCTTGGTTTCCCCCAATAATGACCATCTACATTATTTCTATCAGAATCAGTTTGAGCCATACCTTTCTATTTTGGATGAAATCTGCCTTTGTCTCCATTCCCTTGTTTGCCTCTGTCTCCATTCCATGGTTTGCTTCTGTGTGTATATTGACCTCTTGCCATGAGTGCCAAGTTTGAACCTCCAACATCCAGATCATAGTTCTTCATTCTTTCTTCTTTTTGTATTAGAGTCCTTGTAAGTTCTTCAAAATTTGGGGGTTTCTCTCTGGTTGCAAGTGTTGAAATAAACACTTTGTAGTCTAGCACTAGGCCTTTTAGAGTGACTGTTACTAAATCAGAACTTTCAACAATTTCACCTATATCTCCCAATTTATCACTCAGTTATTTAATGCAAGAAATAAATTTGCTTACCCCTTCATTAGCCTCCATCTTGATTGACAACGATTTGATTTTAAGAAACAAAACCGGATTTGCATTAGTTGTTTGATAGGGACCTTTGAGCGTGTCCCATGTTGCCTTAGATGTCGTACAATTTCTGATATGCGAAATTATGTTTTTTTTAATAGACATCCTCAATGTTAGTTTTTCTTTCAGCTCCAGCTTATTCCAGTCTGCAAGCAATGCAGCACTTACATGCCTCGGCTCATCACCGGATGCAATTGACCACGCATTAGCGGATTCAAACACACTGATCGTCTTAAATTTCCAATTTATGTAATTTTCACCATTTAATTTGGATGCTTCATTGATATAAGTGTCAGCAAGAGGTGGATTTTCCATTTTACCTTCTTTCTCCTGATCTGAAGAGCTGATTTGTATTCACCAGAGAAGAAAATTGGGAACCACATTTCTTCTTCTTGTCAAAGGGGTTTCTGGGGTGCGTTACCTAAAATCGGTGTAAGGAGAGGCTTGAGCACCGCTCTTCCTCCTCACAGCGTCAACGGTGTCACGGCTCCTCACCTTTGGCTGACAGGAGGTACCACCGCTCCTCCTTTGCAAATTTCATGGTGTCACCGCTCCTCTTATTCAGCTGATAGGCGGTGCTCTGTTTCTTTGGGTGGTGACTACACCTTATAGCACGAGTCCAGATCAGGCAACCACGTGTAGCGGTTCTCCAATGGGCTCTGCATAGAGCTTTGCAGTGATCCAGACTGGAATCCGCATGAGATGTGCAGTGATAAATCCACATGAGACTGGAATTCTGTGAGATGTTTAGACCGAATTCCGCGTGAGATCTTCACACCGCTCTGCTCCTGGATTCCACCGCAGGCAGCGTTCTTCATCAGCGTTCTGTTCACTTCAACACTGGGAGCGATTCACGATGGGTAGCGATCTCTCCTCTTCAAGATGGGCAGTGATGGATCACGTTTTGGCGTTGAGCTCCAACGCTAGTGAAAAAAAACACAATAAACTAAGATGAAACCAACAATTTTCAGCAGTGATTCTCTCCTCACGATTGAGTTGACAACGATTTTTCTCGTGTGGAAAAAAATAAACAACGAATCGCTCTGATGGGAACCTCCTCCAACCAGTGGCTGATTCTTCAATATATTTCCCAATGGGTTAATTCTCAGCTGCGGTTTCTTTCGCTATGAACACAACCTTTCCAACAGCGACAACTGCTCTCTTTCAATTGGTTTTAGGGATTGCGGCTTCTTATACAGTAGCGACGGCTTCATATACACCCGACTTCTCCTTCACAGTGATGGAAACGGCTCTAAAAAAAATTGGCTCCTTCAAGGCTTGCACCCAGCACTCACCTTATAGCTATGATACCAACTTAGATACAAACTTAGAATTTAGAAGGTAGACAAGGAAAAGCACTAAGGCTCGCTTACACAAAGGAATGACAAAGGAATGGTACAAACCAATTCAATTATCAAGTGAGAACATATTACAATATATATGTGTAGATAGTCACAAAAAACCAAATCAAATCAAAGATCCAAGAAAGGTGGATCTGAAACCTCTACATGTTAATCATAGAAAGTACACATCAATCCAATAACTAGATACCTTCCCATAATTTCTACATTATTCCAACACATGTTTCTAATTACAACCTCTAAAAATATCCCAACAATACTTATACTATTCAATACTTAGTCAATGTCAATAACTAACCAACATAAAGCATTACATCAAATGGAACAACATTCAACCGAATAAACAAACCATAATACACATGCACATGTATAGTCCACACCCAAATCAAATGTCTTAAATTGATTTCTGGGAAGAATGTTTATATTACACAAGGGAGGGAAGTCTAGTACATGCCACTCATTTATAACAAATAAAATTATTCTACTTGGTAAATAAAGTGCAGGTCAGTGTTTAATAATCATGTATAAACTAACCCCTGAAACTATTGCAAGAATACCTAGTATATGTCATGTCACCACTTCTTTTTTCACTCATCCAATCTAAATTTTCCCTATTGTGAATTTAACCCATGCCTTAGCACAATCGTAAATCTCATTTTGAACTTTACTTCCCAAGCTTGAATGAATCTTTGGTAATCTCACTTGACTTAGTCACTTGATGGCCTCCACTATATATATGATTCTTTCCCAACACTATCAAGCCCCTCCATGCCTAAGTGAACACAAGCATCTGCATTCAACTCAATGTTTCCCACATGAATTTTCTACAACATCCATCTCAAATGTTGTCATGCCCATTATGCCACACAATCAGGATCACAAGTTTGTCAGGAATCCAAGTGTCCACAAGTGCATCCATTGCATCCGTGTCCATCACAAGCCTATTTGGTAGGTGTTCCCTATTGATGTTCTCAAGAGTTCCAAAATCGGGAAAAAAATGGAGATCATTCTCTTATAGGTTCAAGATCATGGATAGAATGGCCCCTCCGTAGCCCTGATTAGTCATGTGTTGACCAGATGAGTGAGGGCTCAAATGCTTAGCCTAGGTCCAATCATGTGTAACTAGAGTAGTAGTAGGCTAGATGTTACATTGCATACTTAGTGTGTGGGAGTGCTCTGTAGCAGTAGTGATTTATTCTTTGTAGAGTGAGATGACTTGTCTATGTTACAAGGAGATCTTATCTTCTTGTATATTAGACAAAGTCTAGAATCTAATGTTGAAGTTGAAAATTGGATCTAAGAAATGTCTAGGACGAACTAGAGTATGGTCAAATCAACTTTAGAGCTCTTGGGTAAGAATATGACCGTATGTGATGAGATATCAATGAGAAGAACTTTTCCATGATGAATAAACGACGATAAAGTCAAGACAATCCATAGAATAAGTACCAAAGAAAGTGGACGACAAGAAAAGGAAAAGTACCCTAGTGAAAGGGGGAACTTGGACCCTAGAAGACAAAATGACAAGTCATCTTGAAAGATAAATAAAAGATAAACAAAGAATATATAGAAGTATAAACCGACCTAATTGAGGAAACTTTTAGTGAAAAGAAGAATTTAAATAAAGTGCTTCCACACTTCATTTTTGTTGAATTTTGTTGAACTTTGATATTTAATCTTAATTTGTGGAATTACTAAGTACTTCAAATAAATGAATCAATCATACACATAAGCATTCATAGATAACATAGTATGTACCCTAGAGAAACCCTTGAAATAATGAGAGAGAAAACCCCAACAAAGCTCCTCAGCACAATGATAGATAGCAGAGAATGCCTTTTACAATTGCATATTACATTCGGCACCCTTGGTGTAAGATAAGAGAGAATTCCAAACACCCCATGTGTAATGATTAAGCAATAGAGAAGAGAGAAATATTGGTCGTTACAACTGTATTGCCTACACAAATTTTTAATTTGCAACTTTTGATATCATGCAAGAGATAGTGAATTCCTGCATGGGAGAATAGCAGAAGGCAATGAATTCCTGCATGGGAGAATAGCTATGCATCTAAAACTCATCAATCTTACATAAAAAATGCACAATACTTTGCATTATTGGCATATGTATTTGATATTCTGACTTTAGGATGAACTCACCTTGCAATTGGATGCCAAACCACTTAGTAAGGATGCTAACTCAAGTGACGACTTGCAAGTGTCGTAACTCAATTTTTGTAACTTAAGTGTCATCTTTTAGTTTAACATAAGTGTCACAAATTAAGTGTCATCTTTTAGTTTAACTAAAGTTTCGTTATAAAAACACTTTAAGTTAACTAGATCCTCTTTATTAACACTTACTTAATTCTTTTAACTAAACATATTCTTGATTGCATCACTGAAGTGATCAAATCGAGTTCTCCTTAATTAGCTTAAGTATTTCTTGTTAATATCACTTGGAGTTTAACAATTCAATTTCTCCTTAATTAACTGATAACTTTGATCATGAGAAATTCAAATTCTCTCAAACCTCAATGCAACTTATTTTTATCTATTATCTTATCTGCATGGTCCACGCGTGCCAACTTTAATTTATCTATCCTATTAATAAAACTAAGAATATTTGTCCAATGATGTGATCATATTGTTTTACTATTGTTCCATGTTTTCATATGCTAAAGTAATTCACTCTAGATGTGTCCAGTCTCTAGAAGATACTTAATAAGTCATTCATCTTGAGTGACCATAGTTAGTAATACATCACACAACCTTCATGATTCGACATGAAAATCATCAGCTTTATAGATGAGGTAACACCTCAACACATGAGGATTTGACATAACACACAAGTCCTTAGTCTTTTCCAACAAGATTGTACACCATCATGACTTTGACATATGGAAGTACATTCCTCAACACATGAGGCGTATCCTTTACACATAAGGGTGTTTAGTCATCCTCGAGTCCAACTCAAGAATCTACTCCAAGTTTCTTAGGTCCAACTCAAGCTCCGTAAGGCACTACCTAAAAACATGAGGCCCAATCCTAGCCCATCGTAATATTGTCTTGGGGAATGACTCATGATGTTGTAACTTTAACACTCCCTCTCATGGAGGGAGACATTCTATAGCATGCCAATTAGCTTGTCTTGTACTATACCTATACTTTGTCAAGGACATAGTCTTGGTCAACATATCTACAATTTGCTCATGAGTAGAAATGAAATGAAGTCTTACAACACCTATCTGGACCATGTCTGTGATGTACTAATACTTTATATCAATTTGTTTTGAATTTTCATGAAACATAAGGTTTATTAACAGCTTAATGCAGCTCTGATTGTTAGACTGGATGACAGTGGTCTCGAGCTTCTCACCGAACAACCCAGCAAGTATCTTCCTAAACCACAAATATTATCGATAGGTGGTACTAGCTACAATATACTCTCCTTCTATAGTACTCAAGGCTACAGAGTCCTGCTTCCTGCTGGGCCAAGAGATCGTAGTTGTACCCAAGTTAAAAAATATAGATGTACTCTTTTAATGCACAATACTACCACCCCAATCAGAGTTGGCATAACCAAGTAGCATCACTCCTCCACTAGAGGCATATATGAGTCCATAAGAAATATTACCTCGAAGGTATCTAAGCACATGCTTAGCCACAACCCAATGTCTATTTATAGTCTTAGACATGATTTGACTCAAGATACACACAACATAATATATGTCAAGTATAGAATGTATCAAGTACATCAAGGAACCAATGAGCTATCTATATATATTAGGATCCACTAGATCTGATCAGAATCTGACTCATGAAGTTTATTCAAATTAGAAACCATTGATATAGTCATGGATTTACAATCCATCATACCAAACCTGTGCAACACATCAATTGTGTACTTTCCTTGCGAAAGGAAAATCTCATCTTTCCTTTGCAAAAATTCAAGACCAAGAAAATAGTGCATAAGAACCAAGTGTTTCATTTCAAACTAAGAAGAGAGCTCCCTCTTGCACCAAACTATCTGATGTTCTTCTATATTAAGGAACAAGTCATCAACATAGAGAACCAAGATGAGAGGCTAGTTATTCACAATCTTAAAGTACATGTTAGGGTCAATTTTACTCTTAGAGAATCCAAAGCTCTGAAGATAGTTACCAATCCTCGAATACCAAGCCCTCGGGGATTTCTTAATCCCATACAATGATTTCTTCAATTTTCATACATGGGACTCCTTCCTGTGAACTAAAAACCCCTCAAGTTGTTGTATGTATACCTATTCCTCAATCTCACCATTGAGAAAGGAGAAGTCACATCCATCTGGTGAAGCTTCCATCCTAGAACTGAAGCATCTGAAATCATAGCTCAAAAAGTGGTGTACCTGGACACAAGAGAGAACGCCTCATCATAGTCTATGCCTTATTTCTATGAGAAACCACGAGCCACAAATCTATATTTATACTTTTTAGTACTTCCATCAGCTGCATGTTTTATTTTATAAAGCCAACTGAAAGTTACTATGGACTTCCCTTCAGGTTTACAAACCACTTCCCAAACATAATTATTCATAATATATTTGTATTCTCCTACCATGGCATCTTTCCATACTTGCTTCTTAGCATCTTCTTCATACGTGGAAGGTTCTGAATTAGTGATGTGACTCATCTGTGCAACATACCCCAAATATATTTGAGGTCTCCTTTGCTCTCTAGATGTTCCTGATGGTGCTCTGTGATTTTATGCCTCTTGTATAATGTCTTGGTACCATGTATATATCCTCTTAGCAGGAGGTTCATCAAGTGATCTTTTAACTAATTATATTGGTTCTTCAGGAGATAGAAAGTCTGAAGAGTCTTCTAGCTTCTCCCTCTCAACATCTAAAAGACAAGAACCAAAACCTGGATCCTATGTCATGGGAGTCTCATGCTCCTCCATGTTTGTAACACACTGAAGTTATTTAGATCACTTGAGGGGAACCTCTTCATGAAATGTCACATCTTTGTTGACTTCAATATGTAAGTTTCCCTATTACATATATTCTATAGGATTTGGAGAATTCACTATAACCAACAAAAAGTCCCCTTCTTTATGTATGGCTCCATATTTGTCCTCTTATATTTTGGCACATGAATGTAGACGGGACAATTGGAAATCTTCAAGTATCCAACATCTTTTTTTTCACCAGCGAAAGCATATTCATGAATCTTCTCTCCCAAAGTAGCATGAGATATTCTATTATGGATATAAACAATAGTGTTAGAGGCTTCTTCCCATAAATAGGTAGGAATATCTTGATCACACATCATGGCTTTTCCAACCTCACATATAGTTCTGCTCTTCTTTTCAGCAACCCCATTCTGCTAGGGGTTGTAAGGTACAGTTGATTGTATTATTTCCACTGCATCATGACAAAAAAATTAAATGCAAATGACTCAAACTCATATCCATTATTAGATATTAAAGCATGAATATGCTTTCTAGTTTGATTCTCCACCAGTTCTTTAAAATTTTGAAACTTGCTGAAATTTTCACTCTTAGCCTTCAAAAAATAGATCCATGACTTGCAAGAGAAATCATCTATGAAAATACATAGAACAGATAACAGCTCAAGGATGGTGATGACATGGGACCACATACATCTAAATGGATCAAGTGACTTGATCCAAGTCCAGGAACCCTTTGGATATTTTGGTATTAATTAGAAAAATCTTCTTGATGTTCTTCCCAAGAGCACAACCTCTATCATGCTCAAATTGAAATACACGAATACATTTTACCCTTTTCTACTATCCAGGTAGTGCTTTGAAATGAATATGACCAAGCCTCCTATGGAATAGTTTACAAGGATCGATTGTTTCAAGGATCGTGGATTTAATGATATTTCTAGGATCCTTGTAGAGACCTCCCTCTCTAACTGCAATCACAGCTGCAGAATTCAAGTTTATAACATTAGGCCATAAGAGCACTTGATTCCCCATAAATATTAACATGAAACCTTTATATTCTAGAACTGAAATAGAGAGGATATTCTTATTCAAACTAGGAACATACAAAATATCATCGACATGTAGTACATCTCCTGAATCCAACTAAAAGGAGGTGGATCAAACTCCTTGGATCATATAGGTGGCATTATCTCCAAGATCCACCTGATAAGTGAAATTTTTATCCTTCATATCTATGATAACTCTCCTATATCTAGTCATGTGTTTGAATGAAAAAATATCAACCAACCATGTCTTAGTACTAGTGGTAATAGATCCAGATAGAGCTGAGACAAGGCAGTACTCCTTCCTTGTCTCCTGATCATTAGATGAATTCTTTCTTGTAGGTTCATATTTTTAGCAGTAGAAGCATGAAACATACCCTTGAACTTTCCTCTTTGATTTTCCCAACACTCTCTTGCAAAGTGTCCCTTCTTATAGAAATTGAAGTATTTGACTTTGTAATTATCAAAGTTATTGTTGTATTCCTTTTCCTTTTAAGGAGGAAACTTCTTATGAGAGAAATACTTATTTCCTCTCTTTATCCTTGTCGTAAGAGAAAGGTTCTGTTCTTTGGAGGAAACAATATTGCTTTGGATTTTCCCTTGTTCTTGGAGGAAATCATGCCGCAATATCTCAAAGTTTTATTGCACCTCTCGACCATTAACAATGACCAATAATGTCTCCCACGAGGATGGAGGACCATAGACAATAGTTTGAATGAGATCATCATCATCGACAATTACACCAATGCTCATGATTTTATCTCTTACTTGAGATATCATTGTGAAGACGGAGGTAATTGTCTCATCATTCTCCATCTTCGGATTATGAAGCTTGTTTTTCAATGCTCTCCTCTGAATCAGAGCCTTATTCTCATAAATATTGGTGAATGTATCAAAGCACTCCTTTTTCATCTTCAATGGAGTAATCATTGGCATCAAGTTGTCTTTGACTGAATCATAAATGATCGTCTTAGCTCTGGATTGATTCTTCAAGAAAGTTGTGTGGCTTACATTAGTAGTAGGATCTTCATCAACATTGGATACATATCCATCAAAGTCATGCTCTTCTAGGATGTTTAGAATCCTATCCTTCCAAGTATTGAAGTTCAAATTTCCTTCAATTCGGTCTTCTAGCCTTACTAAGATCAATGTCATTGTTCTTCAAGTATTGTTCTCAACTTCTACCACTCAGGATCAATATAGGCTCAAGATTGATTGCAAAATTTAGCTCATTCACGCTGTGAGCTATGATACCATGTTGAATTTTGTTGAAATTTGATCTTTAATCCTAATTTGTGGAATTATTGAGTATTTAAAATCAATGAATCAATCATACACATAAGCATTCACACCTAACACAGTATGTACGCTGGGGAAACCCTTGAAACAATGAGGGATAAAACCATAGAAATTCTCCTTAGAACAATGATAGATACTAGAGAATGTCTTTTACAATTATAGATTGCATTTGGAACCCTTGGTGCAAGATAAGAGAGAATTCCAAACACCCCAAGTGTAATCACTAAGAAAGAGAGAAGAGAGAAAGATCGGTTGTTTCAATCATATGCTTTGCACACAATTTTAATTTACCACTTTTGGTATCATGCAAGAGAGAACGAATGCCTGCATGGGAGAAAGTGGTATCTTGTAGAAGGTAGTGAATGCCTATTTGGGAGAATAGCTTTGCACCTCAAACCCATCAATCCTGCATAAAAACTGTGAAATACTTTTCATTGTTGGCATATGGATTTTTAGTCATCCTTGAGTCCAATTCAAGAATCTACTCCAAGTTTCTTGAGCCCAACTTAGGCTCCCTGAGGCATTGCCTCAACACATGAGGCCCAATCCTGATGCACAATATTGGCTTGGAGAATGAATCATGGTGTTGTAACTTTAAGAATTTTCACATTCAAGTAAGCTCATCTCTCTTTCTCTCAAGTAGTGTGCATTTCTCAAGGAGGACAAGTGAAGATCAAGTGAAGCTAATTTTTGGGGTTATCTTATTATCTCTATATCTCTTGAGTTATCTGCATATTTATTATTGGTAATGTTATTTTATTGGATTGATTTTCTTCAGAGAAAAATTTGATTGGTTTTCTCCCATTTGGATTCCCCAAGATATAATACTTGTGTCTCTTGTGCATGCTTATCTTTTAGTGTTCCTTTATTTATTTTTCTATTGCAAATGAATAATGTTATAAGTGTGGGGTGAAGTACATAATGAAACAAAGTTTAAAGAGATGAAATTATACTACTAAAGTTAGAAAAATCTAACATGGTATCAAAGAAGTTCTGAATAGATTCCATAGCCAAAGAAACTACTTGGTTTACCACCATACACATATGTACCATGTAAGAAGAAAATGAAGATCTATGATCTAGTATACATTCATCCTTGGATCCTGAGTCATATGACTAGAGGTGAATGGTCTAGAAAATGGAAATCAATCGCTCATTATCTTGAGTATATGGTGTGGAGATATTGTCCCAAATAGGAATACCCAAAGGATGAGTGCTCCTTTAGTATAATAATCATCCTTTTCTATTATCATTATGAGCCAAAAATACTAGTAGATTTTCCAAGAGATGACGCAGTGATCAGAAACAAGACAAAATGGCCTCGTGAATCCTTGTGGGATGCAAGAAGGCCTACAACTTGTTGAGTATGATTGTCATTGATGTCAAAAAATTTCATTAATAACAAAGTAAAAGGATAGCAAGTCGGTCATCACCATATTTAACCGAAGATGTCAAAGGTTGGTATCGAATTATTGTATTATGGTAGAGTCTCTATTAGTCGAAGTCGACCTAATCGAGCTATTGTCAACCATTTTCAGTCGAATTTGACCACTTGTTAATCATTTTCATTTGAATTCTACTACTTGAAAACCATTGTCAGTCAAAGTTGACTGCTTGTCCACCATTGTCAGTTGAATTCGAACGTTTGTCGACCATTGTCAGTTGAGTCACAAACAAGTCGGAGTAGTCAAAGCTAGAGAATTAGAGTCGAAAAGTATATTTTGATATTGAATCAGCAAGTCATAGTCATAGTTCGACATCATAATCAACACAGTTGAAATTGACGAAGTCTAGTTTGACATCAAAATCGATAATTCATAATCGATGGAGTTAAATTCGACATCGGAATTGACAAAGTCGAAGTCGAAACGACGGAGTCAAAAATGTTGGAATACATAGTGTATATTTGAGGTTTATCTCGACATAGAAATCGATCAGTCGGATTCATAATTGAAAATATCAACATACTGTAAATAAAAAGATAAAAGGATTGGAAGCTGACCTTTCTAACTTGGGTTTGTGAAGTCGAAATATCTCATAATCATATTGATAAAACTCACAAGTTTAAATAGACAAGGTAATTCTAAATTAGTTCTATTGTAAAGGGTCATGATGAAGAGTTGTGAGTGTTAGACAAAGAGACACAATTGAAGGTATATAAACAAGGGTTTATCCTTTTAAATAAGTATCTCTGTACACACATATTGCAAATCATAAAGTGTACAAACAATAAATAATGCATAATCGTCTAAGGGGAAACAAATTCTTGTAGGAAGTTGTAACTTCCTTCCAGTCGTTGCTGGTAAATAGAGTGTTGGTGCATCATTCAGTTCTAGTTGAAAATATTGGGTGTTGTAGCATCCAACAATTTGGTACTTACTAAATACTTGTAAATATAATTTTCCACTAATAGAAATTATTTGTTGTTTTACCAGTTTGGGTTTCCATGATAAAATTATGTGTTATGTTTTTAACTCTTTTTAAAAGGATATAAAAATTTATAATACCGATTCACTCCTCCCCCCTCTCAGTATTACTCGATTTTTCAACAATTGGTATCAGATCCAGTATCTTCAATAAAGTCTAACCACTTGAAGAGAGATCATTTATCACCATGGATCAACAAGGAGAAATGACCTCCAAGGTTTTTCTATTCATTAGTGAGGATTATGCATTCTAGAGTTTTAGGATGAGAATTCATTTAATTTCTATTGGACTTGTAGCTTGGTTATCTGTAGAAATAGGGTATACATTTCCAAAATATCCTCCCACAAATATTGAAGGAATAAAACGATTTAGGTAAAATGTGGAAGTTGTTAATGCAATCTTGGCTGGATTAAGCAAAACAATTTTTGCCAAAGTAATGCATTGCAATACAATGAAGGAGATTTGGAACAAGTTGCAGACCATATATGAAGGAGATACCAAGGTAAAACGGGACAAAATCCATACATTTAAAGCTCAATTTGAAAGTCTGAAATTAAGGAACCAGAGAACATATCAGAATACTTTGAGAGAATAGACAAAATTGATAATGCAACTCAAGGGATAGGAGCAGAATTAGAAGAAATTGAAATAGTTGTAAAAGTACTAAGATCACTTCCAATGATTTACAATCCTAATATTTCCATCCCAGAATATAGAGAAAATATTGACAATCTTACCCTGAATGACCTATGGGATCCTCATAGCTTATGAGATGAGGATTGGACAAGATAAATCTCAAAAGAAAGAAGAAAATTCCAAGACATATAAAGTAGCCAAGAAATTGAAAACAAATATTCAATCAAAAGAATCTGATGATGAAGAAGCACTTATTGTTAAAAATATTAAGAAAGGCACAGGTTGTTAGGATTAATAATCCTCCTTTCTCCAATATAGTCTATTTGGTCATTTTGCCTAGCTTAGGAGGTCATTTATCACTTTACTAGAGTTTTGGTGCCACCCTGCATATTGGTTTGACTGGTGCCATTGGTTCCACTAGTGCCATTGGTGCCACTGGTGCCACTGATTCCATTGGTGGAATTGGTGCCACCGGTGCCAATCCCTACATTATAGGATCCCACTTTGAGTGCCGCAACAACCTCCATCGGTTGCTTTTGGTTGGTAAGTAGTTATGTTGTGTCAACCTCCATTTACAATCAGTTAGATCACTTTCAGTTATCCTAGCATCATTTATGCATGCATGAAGGGTGAGTGGCACCTTTTCCCACCTACCTCATCAGTTAACTAATTGTAGACTAATTTAGACTTCCAGAGTTATACTAGTGAGACTCCAATAGTGATTTAGATGCACTGATTTAGCTAGGTAGCTAGATTGATTTGGTGGATTTGAATCCTATCCATGGAATTCGAATCATATGTATTGTAACACCATTGTATTATTTATTAATGAATGGAGATTAATGTTGTAATTAACTGATCAATTATTATCAAATTTGTCTCAAATTTGTGTTGTTTAGTGTACACTCTCTTTGATAATTCCACTACATAATTCTCTTCTCAATTGCTCTCATTTTCCTATAGATAAATGTTTCAAAATTTTAACATGGTATTAGAGCCTTGTTGAGGATAGCAACAAGTCTTGTCTGATATCCATTGTACACTAGAAGCAACTGTTTCCACATAAATATTGGAATCATAGCATTTCCCCTTCTGGATTCTATTCAGAGAAGTCTATCTAGGTGTGATCTACTTTGAGAAACTGTACATGTGGAGGTGGAAAGGCTTGAACTAACATATGATTGTGAATTTAATTGGTTTTGTAGTGTTATTTGTAGGTACCTACATAGATTCTTGAGTAATTGACTGATGAACATACAGAAAGAAGTATTCTTCATCTCTCCTACCCCAAATCCTTACACCCTTCAACTACTCTGATTAGAGGGCTGATATGAAGGTAGCCTTGTGCAAGCTTGGTCTGCTTAGGATGAAAATGGGCAGAGAAACTGAGCCCCAAGAGTATGTTGAGAAGAACAAATTTTTGAATCGGCTTGATGAGGCCTTCGACTTCATGTGCACTCATATCTCCTGAGATATTTTGTTCCACCTTGAGGGACTAAGGAATTCGAAGGAATCTTGGGATAATCTTGAATCTTTATTTGGAAAACAACATGAGCTCAAGGGAATATTTTGGAGAATGAGATCTTTTCTCTACAACCCAATAGTTTCAAATCTATTCATCAATTCTTTACAAAATACAAGTCACTAGTACTTCTATGTAAAGAATGTTGATTAGAGAGGAAAGATGAGTAGCATGTGCTGTTAGTTTTGAGCAAGCGCGTATCAGAGTACTCAATATTTGTCTCTATATTCCATTCTGGAAGATCTTCCATCCCTAATTGGAAGATTCCTTCTCTAAATGCTTTTGATGAGTCCTTAATACAAGAGCAATATAAATTGGTTCAAATGGGAGCAATTCATACCTCCAAGAATCAAGCACTCTTAGTGACAGACGTAAACAATGCACAAGCAAGAGGGAAGTATAAAGGGAAGGATACCAAAAACATTGATTCGAATCCAAAGGAGAATCAGAGATATTCTGACGGAGCCTCAGGTTCCAAGAAAAAGAAGAAATTTGAGAAGGCTCTATGTCCCTACTATATGAGAGTATTTCATCCATAGAGCCATTGCATGAAGAAGACCATTGACCAGTTGTCAACACTCCTTGAACAGAGAAATATTTCCATTCCATAAGGAGAAAGAATTTTGATGTTGGACAACCGACAAAAGATCATGAGAGGTGTCATGCCTTGAAAGTAGGCTTCACTCAGTCGAGGGATTATTTGATAGATTCTAGAGAATCTAGCCACATGGTTTCCCCTAGGGAATCCTTCACCACTCTAAATCTCTCAGGAGGACCTAACATTCATATGGGGGATAATTCACAGATCCCAACTATTGGGAGAGGTTCTATCAAAATAAATCATGGAGAGTTCAAGAATGTACTCTATGTGACCTCTCTTGCAGCAAATTTGTTATCTGTTTATCAGATGATACATACTGGCTTGCCAAAGCACGTTGTATTTGGTCCTAGATCAGTGGAGATATAATATATATCAACTAGGAATATTATAGTGAAGGGTGTTGCAAACCATTCCTCCAAGGAATATGAATTCGCACACTTTCTTACATACTCAGCTCTAGCATACTATCAACAACCATTCGAAAGGGAAGGTAAAAAATATCTTTAAAAAATCTCTTTCATCTCCATTTCCAGATAATGATATGTTGTCTAAAATTTTAGTTTCAGAAGATGAGGAACAAGATCAGTATGATCTTGATATTGAGATTGTACCTTAAGATGATCTAGATCTAGATCCAGCTCCTATTCTAAATCAGAAGCCTAAATGGGCCCCAAAATGTCATTGAAGCAACTCATAATGGTGATGGGAATCCAGATGATAGAAGAAGAATGAGATCCCAGTATCATAATGAACATGTTGTACTTTCTCACACATCTTCTCTACCTATAGAGTGGCGCAACAAACTTCACAGAGATGCTACTTGATGATATCAAATGATCCACAATTTGGCCCAGTGAAGAACAAAATGGACCATTCCATTCCTCCTCCATAAAGAAGAGACAAAAGAAACATTCAAGATATCAAAATAAGATGGAAAGGTTCACATGCACAATCCCAAGATGCTAATGCACAGAAGAACCATGATTCTACATGGCTGCAAATTGCAACAATTTTTTCACAAGTTTTTTCTTAAAGAGAAATTTTTTCTCTTAAGTAGTATAGCTTGTTTCCTAATTCCTTCATATTTTGAGGGGAGGGGGGGCTCCCATGAGTTTTTCCCCATTTTCCTTATTTTATTACGTAGTTTATTTTATGTCATTTAGATTATATGGGTAACTTTTGGCATAGTTGTTAGGGCCCAAGTTTTCCAAAGTTAGGATTAAGGGGGGTTGGGGGGGTGTTGGGATTAATAATCCTCCTTTGTCCAATATAGTCTATTTCGTCATAGTTCCCAGATTAGGAGCTCATTTATCACCTTACTGGAGTTTTGGTGCCACTGGTGCTACTGGTGCCATTGGTGCCATTGGTGCCATTGGTTCCATTGGTGCCATTGGTGCCACCGGTTCCAATCCATACATTATAGGATCCCACTCTAAGTGCCACCAACATCCTCCATTAGTTGGTTGTGGTCAGTAAGATGTTATGCTTAGTCAACCTCCAGTTACAATGAGTTATATCACTTTTACTTATCATAGCTCCAGTTATGCATGCATGAAGGGAGAGTAGCTCCTTTTCCCACCTACCTCATCATTTAATTGATTGTATACTGATTTAGACATCCATAGTTAGACTAGTGAGCCTTTAGCAGTGATTTATACACACTGAGTTAGCTAGATAGTCAGTCTAAGTTGGTGAATTCGAATCCTATCCATGGCATTCAAATCCTATGTATTGTAACACCATTGTATTACTAATTAATGAATGTAGATTAATGTTGTAATTGACTGATAAATTTTTATCATATTTGTCTCAAATTTGTGTTATTAAGTCACACATTGTCTTTGATAATTCCACTGCATAATTCTCTTCTCAATTGCCTTCATTTTCCTGTAGATAAATGGTTCACAATTTTAACACATGTAAGTACAAAGTGAAATTACCCTTAAAATGATTCAACTATGGGGGAATTGGTCACTAGGAAGAGTTTTTAAAGGAAGAGAAAGATAAATATTCTCAAAAGAAGGATTCTATACAAGAATAAGAGGAAGATGAAGATTTTCAAAAGTAGGATACCTTAGAACACAAGGAAGAAAGTGAAGATGAATACTCTTCTAAATCTGATACAAAAAATCCATATAGAAGAATTCAAAAGAATCATCCTGAAACTCTAATCATAAGTGACAAAGATGTAGGATTTAGTTCAAGAAGAAGACTAATGTTTCAAGAACAAGCATTAATATCGTTGGTTGAGCAAAAAATGCTTGTAGAGGATAGCAAAAGTCATGATTGGATCCGTGCCATGAATGATGAGTTGGACCAAATAGAGAAAAACAAACTTCGGATCTTGTCCCAAGAACAAAAGGCATGAACGTTAATGGGACCAAATGGATTGTCAAAAACAAGTTTAATGAGGATGGTCAAGTCATAAGAAACAAATCTAGACTAGTATGCAAGGGATATGCTCAAATAGAAGGTATTGACTTTGAAGAAACTTTTGCACCTGTGGTAAGACTTGAAGCCATTAGAATCTTTTTAGAATTTGCATGCTATAAAAAATTCAAAGTATACCAAATGGATGTATAATATGTGTTCCTTAATGGAGAAATTGAAGAATAATTCTATGTTGAACAACCTGAAGGTTTTCTATTATAAGAAAAGAGAGATTATGTTTGCAAATTGAAAAAGGAACTCTATGGCCTCAAACAAGCTCCAAGAGCATGGTTCTCAAGACTAGACAAATACTTGAAGTAGGAGGATATAAAAGAGGGGCCACTAACAGGTAATCTCTACATAAAGTTGAAAATAAAAACATGATCATTGTTGTTGTCTACATTGATGATATCATATTTGGAAGTGATCTACAGGTTCTAAGTGTAAAGTTTTCTTCAGAAATGAATAAGGAGTTTGAAATGTCAATGTTGGGTGAACTAACATCCTTTCTTGGCTTACAAGTCTCTCAATCAGAAAAATGGATCTCCATCTCTGAAACCAAATTTATCAAATATATGTAGAAAAAGTTTAAAATGGAATATTTAAAACCAATGAGTACTCCTATGGTCACGAGTTGTAAATTAAGAAAGGATGACGAGTCTTTGGAAGTAGATCATACCATGTATGGTTCAATGATTGGTATTTTTCTATATGTAACAACTATAAGACCAGATGAGATGCAGTCTGTAGGATTGATCACCATATCCAATCCACCCCAAATAAATACATGTGGCAACAGTAAAAAGAATCCTTAGATGTCTTAAAGGAACTATGGAGTATGGTTTATGGTATCCAAAAGGAAATGAATTCACTCTAAAGGAATTTACTGATGTATATTGGGAATGAAGTGTTGATGATAGAAAGAGCACTAGTGGAGCAGCATTTTACTTGGGAAATTGCTTGGTATCATGGCTAATAAAAAAGTAGTCCTTTGTTCCACTCTTGACAATAGAAGTTGAGTATATTGATGCGGCATCATGTTGTACTCAAGTCATCTAGATGAAACAAACATTAGAAGATCTACTTGTGAATTATGAGGACCCAATTGTGATACAATGTGACAACATGAGTGCTATAAACATATCCAAAAATCTAGTTATGCATTCCAAGGCCAAGCACATTCCAATTAAATATCACTTTTTAAGAGAATAAGTGTCACAAAATGTCGTCAAATTGGAGTATGTTGATACAAAGGAACACATTGCAAACATCTTTACTAAACCACTGTCTCGGGGATCCTTTGTCTATCTCAGAGAAAAGATGGGGGTTATCTCTCTTCCGTAGGATAAACTGGAAGTTGTACCATGTCACAAAAGGTTGATACAATCAACAAGGGGAGTTTTGAGATTATTTGTCAATGGTGTCAAAAGGGGGAGAAATTTGGAGAATGGTTTTCATCAATGAAAAACGGGGAGATTGTTGAGTATGGTTGTCATTGATGTCAAAGAAGTTCATTAATAACAAAGGAAAATGATAAAAATTCGGTCGTCGCCATATTTAGTCAAAGATGTCGAACGTTGGTATTTGTATTATGGTCGAGTCTCTATCAGTCGAAGTCAACCTAATCGACCTATTGTCGACCATTTTCAATCAAAGTTGACCACTTGTCGATCATTATTAGTCGAAGTTGACTTCTTATCGACCATTGTTAGTTGAATTCAACCTCTTGTCGACCATTGTCAGTCAAAGTTGATCGTTTGTCAACCATTATCAGTTGAGCCACAAAAAAGTAGGAGTATTCAAAGTAAACATAATCTAGTTCGACATTGAATCAAGAAGTCATAATCATAGTTCGACATCATAATCAACAAAGTTGAAATCGACGGAGTCTAGTTCGATATCCGAATCGAAAAAGTTCAGTTTGACATTGGAATTGACAAAGTCAAAGTCAAAATGATGGAATCGGAAATGCTATAATACACAGTGTATATTTGAGGCTGATTCTTGACATCAAAATCGATTAGTCGGATTCAGAATTGAAAATATCGATATACTATAAATCAAAGGATAAAAGGATCAGAAGTTGACCTGTCTAAGTTGGGATTGTGAAGTTGAAATATTTCATAATCATAGTGTCAAAACTTTCAAGTTTAAACAAACAAGGTAATTCTAAATTAGTTCTATTTGTAAAGGGTCATGATGAAGAGTTGTGAATGTTAGACAAAGAGGCACAATTGAAGGTATATAAACAAGGATTTATCCTTTCAAATAAGTGTCTATGTACACATAGATTGAAAATCATAAAGTGTACATAAAACAGAGAACACATACTAATCTAAGGGTGGTAGGGAGGCTCAAGCGTAGGAAAAACCATCTTGTAGGAATTTGTAGGTTCCTTCTAGTCATTGTTGGTAAACAGGGTGTCGGTGCATCCTTCATTTGTAGTTGAAAATTTTGGGTGTTGTAGCATCCAACAAGTTGGTACTTGCAAATAATTGTAAATATAATTTTGCAATAATAGAAAGTGTTTGTGTTTTTCCCAGTTTGGGTTTCCATGATAAAATTTTGCGTTCTATCTTTTGTTAAGGTGATAAAAATTTATAATACTGACTCACCCCCCCTCTAAATATTACTCAATTTTCCAACACAACTCTCAGTGATACCTTCATATCTCATAAGTTTTCATATTGTATTGCATTTATTAGTCACGCAATTGATTCCAAACCTTCAGTGATGAGGAGGTAGCAGACCAGCAGGTTTGGAAGTATATCATGATCATTACATTTTAAAGAATAATGTGTGTTGATACATAAGTGGAATCCAATGTTGAATTCAAAGTATATATACAACATGAAACATGTATTTTTGATCAACATTACAAATGACTCATGGAGTACAACCAATTTACAGACTCCGAGGGAGACATGGATAATATTCAATGTTCTTGAAAGAGCAAGAGGGTTGCTTTAGAAAACCCACTTGATAGAGACGACAGAGATGGATATACGATATCAAAAAATGTAGAAGGAAACATGTTTCCTTAGTATAGGATACTCAGATGAAAAGAGTGTAGAGTGTCCATATGTGGAGGGAGCAAGATACACATATGTAGAGGGAGTAGTATGTGTTACATTTTCATAACTTTAGCAGTATAATTTCATTATTTATTTCATCCCACAATCATAGAATTGTTTCATTTTCAATGTAAGTAAAAAAATGTCACTAAAACATAACCATGCAACAGAGACACAAAGAGGCACAAATATTTATCCTAGGAAACCCAAACAAGAGAAAACCCAATAAAATTTTCTAAAAAAAAATAATGAATCCAATACGAGAAAAATATCAATCATGAAGATTAAGCCTTAAAACAATAAACTGCTCTTCTTCCACAAGAACCCCGAGAGAGATAAGATAATAAGATAACCCCAAATTTTTCTTCACTTGATCTTCACGTGTTCTCCTAAAGAAGTGCACACCACTTGAGAGATATATGTGTGTTGTGTATGCTCAAAATTATGTGTATAACCCCAAAATATGCTTCACTTAGTCTTCACTTGTTCTCCTAAATAAGTGCACACCACTTGAGAGAGATATGTGTGTTTTGTATGCTCCAAATGAAGTGTGGAAGCATGTTATTTATATTCTTCTTTTCACTAGAAATTTCCACACTTAGATCAACTAGTATTTTTATTTATTTTGTATTTTATCTTCCAAGTTGACTTGTCATTTTGTCTTCTACAATCAATTTACACCTTTCATTCGGGTAGATTATATCTTCATTGTTTTCCACTTTCTATAGGAGTTCTAAAGAATATTTTCCTGATGTTACATTAACATCAACACTATGTCTTAGCAAGGAAGATATTCTTCTTCAACACTGATTGTCTTCTGGAAGCTATTCTTCAACATTCTTTAGGATTTCTTCAATGGATTTTCTTGACTTATTTGGATATTTGTTCATCATATAAAATTTCTCCTTGTTGACGTCTCATTACATGCGGTCATATTCTTATCCAAGAGCTCTACTGTTGATTTGAACCTACTCTAAGAAGTTCCAGACACTTCTTAGAGCCAATTGCCAAATTCAACATTAGATTAGGCTTTGTCTAATATACAAGAATATAAAATTTCCTTGTAACATAGAAAATTCATGTTGCTCTATAAGGAATATATCACTCCTAAAAAGGATCACTCTCAGACATTGAATACGCAATTTGACCTCTAGTCTCCCATCACTCCAGTCTACATGGCCAGACTAGGCTGATCATCTGATCCCTCTACTAATTAGTTAACATGACTAACTAGGGATGGAACTCATGAAAACATAAGCACTCCCTCTCATCTAGGGAGGCATCATCACTTTGGAATGCAACTTTGTATCATCTAATCAACACTGATTGTCTCGAACACCTTGTCATTATAATAAATGTATAATCTGATCAAGTTTGTTTGACTAGAACAATTGTTCCCACCAGAAACTTGTTCTTCACTAGAACTACATTGTCTTTACAAAGATAATATATGATATTCCTAATCGTCTTAGTCATCCTATACCATAGGGGATTACATCCTCGTGCACTTTATTATTCTAAAACTAAAGGGAGGCCATAATCCCCAAGAAGACACTCTTCTAAGAACTTTATCGAACTTAAAATGAAGGGAAACTGCAATTGCAAGAACACTATTCTTCCAATAAATTTATCGAATTCAACTCAAAAGGAGGCTATAATCCCCATGAAGACACTTCTTCTAAATTATTTATAAATCTAGAAAGAAAAATAAGGTTTCACTCCCTAGGAAGACTCTTTTTCTAATCACTTTATTAATCTCAAATCAAAAGGAGGTTTCCCTCCCCAGGAAGACTCTTCTTCCAATTTAGCAGTCATTACAAGTAGAAGTTGGTGATGAATACAACTAGCCCACCCATCTAGGCCCACATACTCAACAATGAAGAACTCTCCCCATAGGATACCATACCTCATAGGGATAATCCCACATTGGTATACACTCCTCAAAGGATTCTTCTCCACACTGGAGACCATTCCCACTATAGCCATCCCTCATAGGGATATAGTACCCCTCAAAGAAGTCCTCTCAACACTGGAGGATTCTCCCACCAAAAACATCCCTCATAAATATGCACTCCTCAAATTAGTCCTCTCTATACTGGAAACTGTTTCCATCAGAACCATCCCTCATAGGGATACACTCCTGAAAGGAGTTCTCTCTACATTGGAGATCGTTCCTCACTAGAACCATCCCTCAAAGGGATACACTCCTCAAAGGATTTAGGAACAAGTCTCGAATTGTTCCTAATCAAAAACCATGTTTTTCATCAATTCCCCTTCCTAATAAAGGGAATATTTACCAATCCAATAATTTCATGGAATTATGCAAACTTCACTCTGGATAAAGGCTTGGTAAGGGTATCTGCAACCTGCTTATTTGTAGAAATAGACTGGATCTTTAATACTCCATTCTAAACTATGTCTCTAATGTAGTGATATTAGATATTAATATATTTGGACCTTCCATGGAACACATGGTTCTCCGATATATTTACATAGCTCTAGTTTTCACAGAATATCAGTGTCACATCAAGCTCATGACCATACAAATATGAAAGCAACTTCCAAAGCCATATTGTTTCCTTACTAGCTACACTGGCTATGATGTACTCTTCCTCAGTTGTATTGAGCTCCATTGAAGTATGTTTCCTGCTAAACCAAGAAACCATAGTTGATCCCAAGTTAAAACAACACCCATAGGTTCTATTTCTATCAATTGCACTTCCAACCCAATCTGAATCTGTGAATCCCACTAGCTTCACTCCATCACATGAGGTATATCTCAATCCATATCTAAGTGTACTACAGTGATATCTCATCGCATGCTTAGCTTCTACCTAATGTATTTTTATTTCCTTGACCATGTGTTGGCTTAACGTGTTCACTCCATAAAAAATAATTTTCTTGGTATTATCCAGGTATAACAAGGCACCAATCAACTAGCGATACTTGATCAGATCCATTGAATCTAAAGATATAGAATAATCATGTAACTTATTAAAATTTCTTCCATGGGTGTATCCATGGACTTACAAATACCATATTTATGCAAGATCCCAATGGTATACTTCCCATGTCCAAGGAATATCTCAGTAGGTCCCTGCCACACCTCTAAACCAAATAAATAAGGCATAAACCCCAGGGTTTTCATCTCAAATTCACAAGTAAAATACATGTTGACCTAATGATCATACTCTCATCCTCTATAGAAAATATCTCATAATAATCTATTTCTTATTTTTTAGAGAATCCTTAGGCTATGATGTTTCCATCTATAGCATGCTTGATCTTGAATCTCTCATCCTCTAGGACTACAAATAGAGAGAATATAGACTCTTCTCTTTGGAACAAGTAATTTTGAAACCACTTACAATATTTTTCATGACTCTAACCGAAAACTAACTCTTTCTCATAATCATCGAAAGAATGAACATATGTAGTAGAGATACTTCCATTCATTATATCCTACAACTCACAACTATATTATCACTCTTTATATGATATCCTTTGGACATGTGAGTCATGGGTTTACATATGACTGAATATACAATATTCATGTATCAGCTATCATTACTGAAAAATCATCACCAGTTCATCATATACATTTTAGTTTCTCCTTCTTTCATAGAATCCATCCTACTACTTGATATAGAGCCTAAGTTGAGAGCCATGCTCCTAGAAGCTTCCTTCTTTAGAGAAACCTACTCTCTCTTGAACACGAAACATCAACGAGATATACATATCCATCACTTGTCCTTCAGAACAAGTCTCATCATACTCCTCTTCTAGGTCATAGCATATGGTATTTCCCTACAAGTCAAATCCAGTCACATAGTTAACAACATTCCATGATCATGAAATTAAATCATATGAGCATTTCAATGCAATAGTAATAGTTCACACGGCTATGTAAGCATCTTAACAAGTGATTCAGCACAACATCCATCCATATTCATGGAATATTATGCAACACTATAGAGTACTTACTGAATAATAACATGCACTTCATGATATTATTGCTCATGAATAAAATAAAACTATATCATATGCTCATCATGCTACACTATAACATACTTCCCGATCCTAGGAATATATATTTGCACACAACTGTAATGAAAATATGTAGAAAAAGATTCAAATCTGAAGAAAAATTGATAATCCAAATATAAATACTTATATTTTATTGTTTTGTGTGCTCCTTGATCTCTTCCTCCTTGCAGAAATCACGGAAGTCCTCTTATCTTAATCTTATTTTTTGTCAGAAGCCCATTGAAGAAACGGTCTCAACCTAGATCTTCATACATCACAAATGACAATCACATCATCTAGATAATCCAATCATTGTTGCACATATAGTGTGTACCAGAATAAGTACTCCTTTCGACGATTTTATGTACCCTCTTTACGATCATCATTCCTAGACTTCTTATGTGGAGTATCTTCATCAACATTAGTAGAAGAGGCATGCTAATTTCTCTTCTTTGAGGTAATTTTTTTTCACAATGTCCATACTTTATGCAATTGTAGCATAGAGTGTGTGAAGGATCCTTCTTCTTTCATTCTAGAAGAAAAACATCATCTTTCACTTTTGTCTTTTCTACCAAAGCTCTTCTTTCCTTTTCCTCTTCCCTTCTTGGTATGTGTGGAAAGAGCTATATTGACATTTGAATTATAAAATAACTTATTCAAGGTATCAAACATGACCTTCGTTGTCATCTTTTTATATATTTGAGGAATCAAATTATCCTTAATCGAATATATTAGAATCCTTATTGTCTTGACATCATTCTTCTTCAATTGAGATTTTCCTGCTTCTTCTTCTAGTTCTAGTCCTCCTTCTTCAACAAGGTTTAGAAAAAAAAATATTCTAGGATAATGAGTACCCTGATATTCCATGAATGAAATTTTGAAGCTCCATCAAGTCTATCTTCAACCTTCATGCTTGTCATCTTGATTGGAGACTGAAAACTGAGATCTAAAATTTGTTGCAGAAACCCTAACAAGAGCTAGGTGAAAATTGAAGTTTGGAACTTTAGAAATATGATTCCATAGATGAATTTTACCTCCTAGGGAGACTTGAATGAACCTCTTTTTACCTGAAATCTATGTACAAATAAACTCAAAAATGAAAACCCTAATTTCCTAGTTCTGGTAGAAATTAGATAAAAAATCAAAATGATTGAATATGAAATATGCATCCACAAATAGGTGTTCCCTCCTAAGGAGAGTTGGATAATGTTAGGGTTGAATATAATTAGTGGATAGGAAGGCTTAAAACATAGATCCCTAGTTATTGACCTTGATACAATTTAGGTCAAAACTGAAAAATTCTCCAAATTAGATTTTGCCTCCATAGAAGCATGCACACTCCTAGGGAAAGTTGCACAAGTGTTATTTTCAACTTGATCTATGGATAGAAGGGTTCAACCTTGGATGACCTAGTTTCCTGATTAAGGAAACAATAGTTTCTAGAAATGGAATCTATTCACAACTGCTCTTATACCATATTAGATTTTCATAGCTTTAGCGACATAATCTCATTATGTATTTCATCCCACAAGCATATCATTGTTTCATTTTTAATGTAAGTGAAGAAAATAATCACTGAAAGATATCCATGCATAATAGACACAAAAAAATATAAAGCTTTACCCTTGGAAACCCAAATGGGAGAAAAACCAGCAAACGTTTCTTAGAAGAAATAATCAATCCAATACAAGAACAATGCCAATCACAAAGATTAAGCCTTAGCCCAATAATGTGTTATTCTTCCACAATATCCCTAAGAGAGATAAGATAATAATATAACCCAAAATTTTTCTTCACTTGATCTTCACTTTTTCTCCTTGAGAAGTGTGCACCACTTGAGAGGGAGGTGTGTGTTGTGTATGCTCAAAATGATGTGTGGAAGCACTTTATTTATATTCTTCTTTTCACTAGAAGTTTCCACAATTAGGTTGGCTTGTATTTTTATTTATTTTTTATTTTATCTTTTATTTATCTTCCAAGTCGACTTGTCATTTTGTCTTCTAGGTTCAATTTACGCCTTTCATTGGGTTAGATGATCTTTTCATTGCTGTCCACTTTCTCTAGGACTTCTGAAGAATATTTTGAGATGCTACATTTGTTTGGGTACAAAAGATACTCCCAAAATACCAAACACCTTGAGCAACCGCTTCACACAAATAGTTCACAGATCAACACACCAATGTTTGTCACGTGGTTAAAACCCTTGAGAGGGAAACAGTCCACGGCCCCAGCCAAATAGCTACTTGGAGCAATTTATTATTCAAAAGAAAGAAAGTTACATGAGCTTCTTATAATCGATCAACTAGCCAAGGACCCTCTATGCTCTTTAAATAGAGATCATAGACCAATCGAGTGTTAAGCCACGGATCAATGGTAGGTATGATCTAAGAGAAGTTGAACCGTCGGATCACTTTATGTCTAGAACATATCGTGACCATCGGATTAGAATATTTACAAATACATACTAATGCATACTAAAGAAACACACTTTTACCTAACGGATATATTACACAAGTTGATCTTAACTAACTCCTAAGTTTCTAAATATCCTAACATCCCCCCTTAAGAACAACTTGGGATATGATTGAAGGATTTACAAAAGTGACACTATTAGGAGAAGGAAGGAGGCATTAGAGCCTATCCCCCCTTAAGGACACATTCCTAAACTCCTAACATAGACCGAAGTTTAGAAAACTTCGCTTCTGTAAGAGACTTGGTGAAGATGTATGCAACTTGATCATCTGTAGGGAAATAGAGAACTTCAATAACACTATCATGAACAAGATTTATGATGAAGTGAATGTGTAGCTCAATGTGTTTGATACACTGATGTAGAACTGGATCTTTGGCAAGCTTGATGGCACTTTGATTGTCGCACTAAAGTGGAGTAGGCTGCTGCTGCTCGAATCCAAACTCTAAAAGGATCTGTCGAAGCCATAAATCTTCCTGACTGGCATTAACTGCGGCTCGATATTCTGCTTCCACTGAAGAAAGAGAAAGATCTTGTTGTTTCTTACAAGCCCAAGTGATAGGTCCAAATCCCAGACTGAAAACATAACCTACAGTAGACTTTCGATCATCAGGATCGCCGGCCCAATCTGAATCAGTAAAACCAACCAACAAAGGTTTCCCCCCTGTACTGTAATGAATCCCAAACTGAATTGTACCTCAAATATATCGAAGTATTCTTTTTGCTGCTTTCTAGTGACTTTCATGAGAAGTTTGCATATAACGGGAAACACGACCAACGACAAAGGAATGGTCAGGATGGGAATGAGTCAAGTATAAAAGACTACCAACAAGCTAATGATACAAGGTGGCATCTGCTTCAAGGGAAGTACAAGTGGCAGAAATTTTGACTCCAGATTGGAAGGGAGAAGTGGCTGGTTTACAATCTTCCATGTGGAAGCGACGAAGAAGGTCACAAGCATACTTAGATTGGGAAAGAAAGATTCCTTCTTTGGTTTGCAAGACTTGGAGACCAAAAAAATAATGCAAATGTCCTAAGTCCGACATTTCAAAATTTTGCTTAAGACTGGATTTCACATGGGTTATAAGTTTAGGGTCACTACTAGTAAGGATAAGATCATCAACATAAAGAAAAAGTATGATGAGATGGTTTCCTACTTTCTTGGTATAGGCATTGGGGTCAGAATGACATCTAGAAAAGCCAATGTCAAGGAGAAAGTTATCCATTTTGGCATACCAAGCTCTAGGAGCTTGCTTAAGGCCATATAAGGATTTCTTAAGGAGACAAACAAGGCTAGAGTTATTCTGAACATATCTAGGAGGTTGTTCCATGTAAATTTTCTCATGTAAATTACCATGTAAGAAGGCATACTTGACATCCATTTGATGGAATTCCCAGCTATGTAAGGCTACAAGGGAAAGAGCAAGGCGGATGGAGTTCATTTTTGATACAGGGGCAAAGGTTTCATTGTATTCAATCCATTCAACTTAGGAAAAACCTATGGCAACTAACCTTGCCTTAAGTCTTTCAACACTTCCATCTAATGCATACTTAGTTCTGTAGACCCATTTACATATGACAAGTTTTATTCCTTTTGGAAGAGGAACAATATCCCAAGTATCCTTCGCCATTAAGGAACGATATTCTTCATCCATAGTTGCATCCCAATCTGGATTTCCTGAAGCTTCTGCAAAAGTTTCTAGATCATGATTCTTGGAAACTTGAGCCAAAAGAGAATAGGCTCACTGAAACTAAGAACGTGTTCGAAGTTGATCTCTAGGATCACCGACAAGATCACCAGATGCTTCACATGTTGAACGGACCCATCGAGGAAGTATTGGTGCTGGTGCAATTAGAGGAACATGAGCAGGTGGAGGTGGATTTTCATCCTCACTGTCATCATCAGAAACTGGAGTTGGAAACCTATCAAGGAAGTTGGAAGAAGAAGAAGAAGGCACAATCGCTGAATCATGCTCGCAGGACAAAGATGGCACACCCGCCAAGTTAGGCTCGTAGGCCAAGAGTTTTTCATCAAATTTAACATCTCTTATAATGATTATATCATATGAATGGGACTGAAGAAGTCTATAACCTTTTACATCTTCAGAGTATCCAAAAAATATGCACTTTTCACTTTTAGGCTACAATGCTTTCCATTTTTCATCCGGAATGTGAGCCCATGCTTCACAACCAAACACACGAAAGTGACTTACATCAAGTTTAATTTTACTCCATGCTTCTTCCGGTGTTATACCTTGTAAAACTTTAGTGGGTGTACGATTAACTATGTAATTTGCACAATTTATGGCCTCAATCCAATACTGAAGACTTAGTCCCTTAGATTGGATCATACAATTAGCCATTTTTTTTAAAGTGCGGTTCTTCCGTTCAGCTACACCATTTTGTTGTGGTGTATATGGAACAATGTGCTATTGTTGGATTCCTTGTTCAGTGCAGAAAGTAGTGAACTTGTTGTTAACATATTCTCCTCCATTGTCAGATCTTAACTTAATAATTTGATGACCAGATTGTTTTTTCAACAAGGGCCTTGTAGGCCAAGAACATGTTAAATACTTCGCTCTTAAGTTTTAGGGAGTAAACCCAAGTGCATCTGGAGTAGTCATCAATGAAATTTAAGAAATATTTGAAACCAGAAAAAGATGCAGATGGAAGAGGACCACACAAGTCACTATGCACAAGCTCCAAAGGAACTGAGGCGTGCCAAGAGGCATGTTTGTCAAAACTGTCCTGATGATGTTTTCCAAGTACACAACCGGAACAAACACCATCCTTGCAAGATACCATCGGAAGACCAGTCACCATATTGTCTTTACATAGTTGTTGCAATAAGCGATAATTTAAGTGACCAAATCGCTCATGCCAAATTTTGCTCAAGTTATCACTATGAGCAACAAAAATTGAAGGAAAAGGTGATGACCCAAAGTTGTTAAATTTGTACAACCTGGTAATATCATCAACAGTTCTAGTAACAAGGACATTTTGAGGATTTTTAAAATCTTTGATTACAACTTGGTGAGGTGTAAACGTCACATTTTTACCTTCACCTGAATGAGTAATTTGATAGACTGATAACAAATTGCAAGAAATTTTTGGAAAACATAATACATCATTGAAATGACCATTTTCTACTGGAACTATTCCAGATCCTACAACACTTAGAGATCTATCATCACCAACAAATATTTGTTTAGTGTTACATTCATGCATAGTAGAAAATATGGCTTGATCCTTAGCCATATGATAAGATACTCCATAATCAATGAGCCATTCATTTTAAGTAGAAGAAGAAGATGCACTATAAGAGTAACCAGAAGCACAAAGTGCATGTCCATGAGAGTTAGATTCTGAACATGAATCTATGCTGATGTGGTGCTTCTTCATTGCTTCTTCCAAGGCTGCCATATTCTTGAAACACTTAGATTCATCATGATTATCTTTCCCACAAAAATTTCCATGACGCTCAGTATTTTTTACTTTTTGCTTGGATCCTTTGTCATTTTTTAAAGAAGGAGCTGACTAAGAGGGTTTGGGACGTCCCTTGTTGTTTGGCTTATTATTGCGAAAATTCTGTTTTTTGGGAGGCTTGGAATTTTCTTTCTGTTGGGACAATAAGGATTTCCCAGATGTATCTACATTGTTAATTATTCCAAGATGAATGAGCTTATCTTGCTCTCTAATTAAGGAATCACAAAAGGATTCAAAACTAGGCTCTTGATAACTAGCTACAATCAAGGATTCTTTCTTGGAGTAGAATGTAGATACAAAAATAGAATATACAGGTCCAAGTTTGGAAAGAATATGATAAATACATTGTTTCTCTTCTTTCTTAATCTTGCATTCTGCACATAAGAGTCTAAGAGTTTTATACTTAGATAAATAGTATTGAATGCATGAAAAATCATTTTGATTCAAGGAAATCAACTCATTCTCAAGTTGATGACCCCAAATTTCATTGTGTTTACCAAACACAGATTTCAACTTTTCCCAAGCTTTATCAGGTTCATCAATTCCAGATACGTGGAATCGCAAATGAGTAGAGATTGACATCTCAATCAATCCATGAGCTTCATCACATCTATTTGCCCATTTAATTTTCTTATCATCATCAGTGGGTTCTATTTCTTTCCCTGAGGTTATCCTGAAAAGTCTCCTACTTCGTAGAACATCCTCCATATGATATTTCCATGAGAAATAGTTAGAACTTGTAAGTATAATATCACAAGAGGCAGCCATGCTGTAAAATAATGGCTGGAAAAATAGAAACTAACTGTCTGGTTGCAAAGAGCTCAAAAAAATATGCAGTTTTTAAAAAAAACGGCACTGAAAACTGATTTTGGATGATGAAGTTATGCTTGATCAAAGAAAATTTTGAAGATGTCCCCAATAGTGACGTGGTAGATATTAACTTGACCAACTAAAAAAAATAACCCCCCTCTTCCCAAGATCAACCTTTGACAATCACTTTATAATAAAGTTGCTTTGAAGTGAATCAGTTTTGTAGAATAAGTGAGGTTCACTTTTACAATAATGTTACTTTTAAATAGTGCGGAAATAAATTAAAAGACTTAAGTGACTCACTTTTTATTTTATTTTATTTATGTGAGATGCACTTTTACAATAAAGTAACTTGGAAATAGAAATTGCATGCACTAAAAAATAGCTTAATAAGACTTGACCTATTAAAGAATAAAGCAACTTTGGAGCAAGTGAGCTAAGTTTAAAAGGTACGTAAAAGAATGAAAAGAGGAAGGGAGTTTTTTTTTTAACTCTTTTCTCTCGTTCTCCGTGCTTACCTTTTTTTTCTGCAAATCACAAAAAAAAACGAAAAACAAAAACAATTTTTTTTTCTTCCACACAAATGGGTTAGATCTTGGTTAGCTTACCCGGAAAGTCTACGTTTTCAAGTTTTCTCGTTGTTTTATGATTTTCCGTGATCACATAAGATGCATGGAAAAGAGCATACGTAGCCGAGAAGACAAAAAAAACTTTCCCTTTCTGTTTCTGATTCGCCGCGATCACGCAAGGTGCACGGTAAAGAGCATATGTAGCCAGGGAAGCCAACAGTCCAAGACTAAAATAGTAAAGATCTATTAATAAAATTGATAAAATATGAGAGATTTAAAAAAAACAAATATGTCACCGTAACATTATACCTTCATATTTTCCGAAATGGGTGTTTCTGGAACAAACGAAAATGGTTTTCGATGAAATGAAAACTATTTCCCAATGGAAACGGCACTCCGAACGCAATGGAACAGCTCCCACAGGCCACAAATGCACAAAAAATCCAAAACCAAAAACCCTTTCAAAGTTTCAACAACATCGGTTCTAGAGCTTGATCAAAACCAAAAACGGTTCTTCATAAATGCTCTGATACCATGTTTGGGTACACAGGGTAATCCCAAAACACCAAACACCTTGAGCAACTGCTTCACACAAATAGATCACAGATCAACACACTAATGTTTTTCATGTGGTTAAAACCCTCGAGAGTGAAACAGTCCACGGCCCCAGCCAAATAGCTACTTGGAGCAATTTATTATGCAAAAGAAAGAAAATTACATGAGCTTCTCATAATCAATCAACTAGAAAAGGACCCTCTATTCTCTTTAAATAGAGATCATAGACCAATCGGGTGCTAAGCCATGAATCAATGGTAGGTATGATCTAAGAGAAGTTGAATCGTCGGATCACTCTATGTCTAGAACATATCGTGACCGTCGGATTAGAATATTTACAAATGCATACTAATGCATACTAAAGAAACACACTTTTACCTAACGGATATATTACACAAGTTGATCTTAACTAATTCCTAAGTGTCTAAATATCCTAACAACATTAACATAAACATTATGCTCCAACATAAATTCAGTATATTATTTATGATAAAGAAGACTTTATACAGACTCAAGAAGGAACCCGTGATGTGATATGTCAGGACATAAATGTACTTGATGAGATTGGACTTCACTAAGAATGATGCGGGTTCCAACCTTTAATACAAGGTTGTTGATTTAATATTGTTGTTGTATGATTAATGATCTATTCCATTATAGGAAAAATGAAGTTTAGTGTCAAGTGCAAGAGGGAGTTGGACTCAGAGTTTGATATGTGGGGTCTCATCCTGGTGCATTACTTCTTGAGATTATAAGTTTGGAAGAAACTAGATGAGATCTTCTCAAAAGAAAGGGATTATATAGTTGATATCTTAATAGGTCCAGGATGATGGACTACAAGTCCATGGCTATACCCATGGAGATAAATATAGAGAAGCTAAGTGATTTTTCTTCAGATTTAGATTTGGTGTACCTGGTTAACACTAAATCCAATGTATGGTTGATCCAAGACTCTTCCAATGAGTTTTGTCAAAGTATGTGTTGAAGTACCTAGATGGTACAATTTGGATATGGTTTGAGATATGTCTAAAGTGATGAAGTGAAGTTGCAAAATATATACAGATTCTAACTAATAAGAGTTTAGTGGATAGAGGAAGTGTCTTCAAGGATTGCTTCATCTTGGATAAGTTATGATATACTAGACTAGAAGGAAGCATGCTTTGATAGCACTCGGTACAAATTGTAGCCATGGTGCAAAAAGGAGCGGTGAATCTCCAATAGATATCCATAGACAAGTAGATAGTTGATATTCTCACCAAGCCTCTGTCCAAGGCAAAGTTTGTATACTTTAGGGACAAGATTAGCATGATAGAGAATACCTCTATGATTCAGAGGGAGCATTTATGGATATGCAACATTGTGAATATGGGAATACATAAATTCTTGTGAAATGAATGGTTATGATGAGTAGTACAGACATCATAGTACCATACACAGATGTAGTACATGTACTATACAAATGCATATGCAGTACTTAAGGACATTCTCAACAAGATAGTGGTGTGGTGTAGAATGACTCCCTCGCTGAGAGGGAGTGTTGATGTTCTCATGAATTCCAACATCATGCAAACATTCTATAGATCATTCTCTCAGAGGGTCTTGACTCATGGAGAGAATTTCCCCTTTGTATCCTTGATTAGTCACTTGGACTAATTATTCATGTGTTGACTAGATTAGCAGAGGGATTGAATGCTTAGCCCGGGGTCAGGCATGTGTGATTAGAGTGGTAGTAGGCTGGAGGTCACATTGTTTACTTAGCTTGTGGGAGCGCTCCATAGATGGAGTGATCTATTCTTTATAAACTGAGATGACTTGTCTTTTTCAAGGAGATATTATCTTCTTGTATATTATACAAAGTCTAATTTAATGTTGATGTTGACAATTTGATATAAGAAGTGTTCGGGAATTTTTAGAATATGGTTAAATCAACATTAGATATCTTGAGTAAGAATATGACCACATGTGATGCGACATCAATGAGGAGAACTTTTCCATGATGAAGAAATATCCATAAATCAAGAAAATACATTGAAGTAGTCCCAAAGAAAGAGGAAGACGAGAAAATGAAAAATATCCCAGTGAAAGGGGGAACTTGAACAGTAGAAGACAAAATGACAAGTTCATCTTGAAAGATAAATAAAATATAAATAAAGAATATATAAAATTAAAAGACGACCTAATTGTGGAAACCTATAGTGAAAACAAGAATATAAATAAAGTGCTTCCACACTTCATTTTTACATTCAATCAAGCTAATCTCTCTCTCTCAAGTGGTGTGCATTTCTCAAGGAGGACAAGTGAAGATCAAGTGAAGCTATTTTTGGGGTTATATTATTATATCTATCCCTCTCATGTTTCTTGTGAATGAATAGCACACTCTTGTACTAGGGATTACTATTTATGATTGATATTATTGTTATATTGGATTGATTTTCTTCAGATAAACTATTGCTTGATTTTCTCTTGTTTGGGTTCCCAGGATAAAATATTTGTGTCTCTTGTGCATGGTTATATTTCATTGGTCCTTTATTTTTACTTCTATAGAAAATTAATAATGCTACAATTTTGGGATGAAGTAAATAATGGAATAAAATTGAAAGAGATGAAATTATATTGCTAAAGCTATGAAAATATAACATTCCCATCACATCAACATCCATCAGAAGTTCCTTTAGAAAGTGCACCCATTTCATCCATGCTCATTGGAAGTGTGTCGGGAAAGTGTGCCCATCATTTATGTTTTGGTTGCATTTGTTTCCATCACATCCACATAGATTGCAAGTGCCTTCAGAAAGCAATGGCGAAGCACATTAAATAAGTTATCCTAGAAAGGTTCCTCAAAGTATGCCCTATTGTCTTATTCCCAACCATGTCGACGAAAGTGTGGCCAATAAGTGCACGAAGTCAACATCCATCCTTCTGACATGAATCTAATGAAGTGAAACCACTTAGTCTTTCCAACCAATGTGCATCTAACTAAGTTCTCTCAAGTCATAAATAACATGATTGGTTCTTCTTACCACTTAATCCATTATGCATCATTCATGTCGATGAATAAGGTTTCCCATAACAACCTTATTTTCCTTGAAAAGTTCCTTCCAAGCTTCTCTTCGTCTATCCAACTATTGTGAGTTTCCACTGTTTATGATGCGTATTGGCTTTATGCAAGAGCACCTAGTATTTCTATGATGTGTTTTTTCAATGCACCAAGGAACCCAAAACCATATCATATATCCATGAATATATCACCATGTCTATCCATGTTGACAAGTTACCACCAAAATGATAATTTGGTAGAGGTACCTAAAGCCTCTCTAAGTAAGGACGTTACATCCTCCACCCACTAAAAAATATTTTAGTCCCTAAAAACATTTACAAGAACTTATTGTCCTCCAATTTTGTTGTCCATACCCATGCACATATTGGTTGTTGGATCCTCCAACCACTCCACATTGTCGCTATAATAATACTTATGATCTCACTCACTGTACAATACTTCCTTTGACCAAAGAAACTTTTCCCAAATATTTGCACAATCTTATCTCTTGGATGAAATTTATAACCCACAATTGTTGCAATTTCCTTGTTATTGTGGCATCCCAAACTATACTAAGAAGTCTATAAAATTTCTCAAGTGTTTCACACTTATGAATTACTATAGCTTCTATACCTAGTCTATTATTCCATGAATCTAGACATTTATCCTCTTATACCTTGAATTAAATGGGTGTCTAATCCAACTATCATGTCACGCATCCTCATCCTCATAACTGGTCACTTCCTTTTAAAATTTGGTCTTCTCTGCACAACCTTTTTGGACTAATGCAAGGTCACCCCCTTCACTGTTGGATGAGTCTCTACAACCTCTACTAAGATTTATAATCATCCCAAGACAACATATATATAACTCTCGACTTGTTGATCTTCATTAATTAGAAAAATGCTTAACTCGTGCAAGGCTCCACAAACCTCTCCTTCAACCATGCCATTTTTTTGCAATTTAGAGTCTTCCAAGATGAGTGCCTTCATGCAATACTTGGACCCAACATTTAAATTATTCTTCCTTAAGATTGATACATCCATATAACATGCTTCCTCTCCTGCATAATTCTATGCATGATGGATCACAATGTATTATGTCCCTTCACTATCGACCTTTGTAATTTATTTTGGTGCAATTCCACCTCACACCCAATTAAGTTTTTCCAATACATGAAAGTGCATAAATTTATCAACAATGGGAAGGTATTAACCCTTCCTCAACTATCAAGTCACCCTCTACAATCCAACACTTACAACTTCCTCATTGATATTGGCACCTTTTTTGGTACACTTAGGATCCATTGCTAATATTCCTAGGAAATGAGTTTCTCCAAGGAAACTATCAATGAGAATAAGGTAGCAAAGAGACATCTCAACCACTATCCTCAAATGAACCAACAAAATACCCAAATCTTACTAAGTGTGATGATCTAAAGAAAAAATTCCATGCCTATTAATAACAAATCCATTTTCACACCAATACTTTGGTCATCTCCAACCAACTGGGCCATCATGGAAATCATCCCCCAAGGAATAATCCACCACATATGTTCCCATACAAAAAGGTGATGAGCATCTCCCAACTCATATTTTTCCACCATGTCATAAGTTCCTATACACATAGGTGGTATTCTAAGTCAACTAGTTCCACTTCCCATACTAATCAATCTAGGTATAATACATGCCTTTTCATGGTTAAATTCTTTTTTCCCTTCATATTTCCACTTAGAACTGGAATTTATTGCTCCTTCCAAGCAAGAATTCATTGATTTATCACCACCATCACTACTACCCAAGTAACTATATTTACCTCTTACTTAAGTTTGTCAAGCCACCTTCTATAACTTGGCAATTTATTCAAGGAACTCATGCATTTGCACCTCCGTTTCCCCTTGACTTGATTCTTGGACAATAAAATACCTAAACTAGCATCAATGTAGAGAAGGGAATGGACTGTATGCTTCACACCTTTCATCCTTATAATTAAATGACACCTCCTTTTCCACCTTTCACAAAATGAGGAACCTATGCCACTTTCCTAGGTTCCATTACCATCTCCTAGGAAATGACCCATCGGTGGCTTCGAAGGTATCCTCCATCAAATACAACCATATTGTGACTTAAATCCACTATATGATTCACCATCACAAACTATTTTTCTTGACCTATTACCATGAAATTGAATAGAACTCCCATCAAGGTGTACAAAATATCCAATGTTTCCTTTGCAATCTACCAATAGATTTCTCCCAAGACCTCTAACATTCCAATCAATGTTGGTCGCACTTGACGTTATCCCAAGTCACCTAACTCTTCCTTCAAATGATAAACAATGGAAATGTGATCCTAGTCACAAAGAAACCAAGCAACATGCTTTCCTCTACAAATACACAACTACAATTTTACCCATGCTACGAAGTTGGATTCCTTCGTTCCAAAAGATTCCACCCACAATTTCAAGGTTCCACTTGGTGAGTTAATCTCTGCAATTTTTTAGCCCAATATTTAGCAAGTTCACTAATATTGTCTCGTTTTTCCACACATGCCTAATACATATCATGGATCTCCTAATATCAATGTTTCCACTCCAGGGATTGATTTACTCTTTCCATGACTCTTCATTTGTGCCATTCATATCACAACATAGAAATGGTTCAATCCTTTTTAGAACTTTGAAAATTATTCCCAAGCCTTAAGACTTGGTTCAATTTTTGCATCAAGGATTCTATAATACACTTTCATAGACTATTAATGAAGTCTTTTACTTCCATCCAAGTCACAATGGGTAGGTCCTAGCTTCCCAAGTCTATGTAAACCAATTTCCTTATGTTCCTATTGTTCCCAAGCACAAGTTTGTGATCCCAAATTTCTAGTAACCCTTTACAACTACCTTCCAAATTGACTCAAGGACTGTTCCCTACCTCTAAGTTTGCTTGGGAATAATTAATAGTGAGTAAAAACAATTTGTAAACCAATATCATGGAAGTAATAGTATATAAAACCACTATGATATCAATTATCATGAGAGTAAAAGTGGCAAAAAGAAATGTAGATCACCATTGTTCAACTTTGATACCCTGTCACAAACTTATTGTTTTCCGAAAAAAAATTCTTCGAACATGTGATTTTCACCAACTTTGCATCAACAATTGAGATCATGCAACACTGAATTACCTCAACCACATGGGTTATACCAACCCATTCCTACTACAACCAAACTAAACCTCTTTGCCTAAGGTCTACCCATAATTTTGCATTAGACTACAAATTATCAAATGCAATTAAGTCCTAATCAATAATTTTCATTTAAAAATAAGGCATTTGTCCAACTGAACCTCTTAAACATCCCAAAATTACTTATACTTAAGAATATTCAACACTTATAATGAATTTCCATTGATTTACCATGACGCCTTAGTCACTTTAAAGCCTCTACTATATATACGAGCCTTTCCAAAATGTAGCGAGTCCCTCCAATTCTGACTAGACCCAAGCATTCACAAGTATCTCAATGGTGCCCACATGACTTATCGTCCAACATCCACCTCCAATGGTGTCAGACCCACTATGCTATGTGATCATGATCACAAGTCCATTTGGCACCCAAGTTCCCACAAATTCACCCATAACATATGCATCCATAAAATTCCTTCCCACTGTTCTATGTCCATCGTATGTTCCTTTGGTAGGTGCACCCACCACTAGTGTGCCTGGATGATGCACCTATCACATATCTTCCCATCTGAACTACATTCATTGAAACCTTGTAAATTGCAAGTGATTCCAAAAATCTATGCCCAAGTGAACCGAAAAAGTGCATGAATCCAATAACCAACCTTCTAACGTGCATCCAAAAGCCTATGGATGACATGCATCCAACAAAGTGCACCCACTTAGTCTACCCAACCAATGCACACCAAATCTATTTTTCTCAATTCATCTATAAGCTAACTGATTCTTATTTCCACTTCGTATGTCCTATATTGTGCATTCCAATTAATGGAGTTTCTTTTGGACGCCTTCTTTACCTCACCAAGTTCCCTCTAAATTCTCTTAGTCCATCCAACTAGTGTGAGATTACACTATCTTCAATGTGCATTGTGTTGAAGAATGTAACTTCGTAAGATATTTTTGTTGTACTTTTATTGTTTTATTATTGTACCTCCTTCGATAGATGTTATTGATGTACTTGGTCACGTAAAAGTATTTGTAATAATAAATGTACCCTTCCATTGTAAGTCAGGTCAATAGTACCCACAAGAAATATTATATAAAATTTATTTTGAGTCTCCCTAGACAAGCTGGATCTGTAAGAGTAGAAAGTAAACCTATCTAGGTAAATAGGTGGTTCACTTGATCATTGAGTATAGATAGGGAAGGTGCACCTCTCATTTGGACACACTCTCAACTCAAGCAAGAGAGAGAGAGAGAGAGAGAGAGAGAGAGAGAGAGAGAGAGAGAGAGAGAGAAGAGGCTCACTGGAGAGAAGAAGTAGTTTCTTTTGTATTTGTGGTTTACCTTATCTTGGTTGGAATTTCACTTGGGGACAAAATATATACTAAAGAAGTTGACGGGTTTTCTCCCTTGTGGTTTCCTAGATAAAAATCTATGTGTTCTTTTTGTGTTGATGTTCTTATCTCTCTTTCACTAATACTATTACTTATGGTTATGATGAAATGATCATAAATGTTTAAATATATTATATAACCATTAAAATTCTAACATGGTATCAAATCCATCCCAGAAGATGTATTTTTCTAGATGCAATGGTTGCAACAGTAGCAACTTCCATAGATTAGGGTTTCATGCTTGAAATCCTAGAAGGAAAAATATAGTCATCTAAGAATTTTCTCTACAACTTGTTTTTGATAAATTTCCAGTAGATGAAACTTATACACGCTAAATATAAAATGTTTATGTACCTTTTGTGTGAGTTTTAGCCTCAGATTCTCTGTACTTTATGATATATGACCCATGCAAAACATGGTTTTATCCTCTTCCAAAATTCAATTTTAAACATGTGACCTCGGTAAAAATGTTATATATTGGGATAGGAATCTCCAAATTTAATTGAATAAAATGTTCCAGAAAGGGAATGAAATTTAGTTTCTTTGGTGTGAAATTCAGAACCCAAAGTTGAAACACTGACACATGGCATTCCGTACAAGTTCTTTATGCTAAACCAGTCCATAAACATGCCACCTTGGGAAACTTATCATAAAATCCACTTGGTGAATCCAATTTTTATCTAACCTATTGGGTTGCATAGAGGAAAGATAAGAAATACCTCAATAAAATGTTTCAAACATTAAGGAGTAGAAATTTATGAGATACAACATAATTTATACTAGACAATGGAACAAGTTCAACAAAAGAAATATGAAAAACTAGGGCTTCCTTTTCCGGGCATTTCTCTTCGCACATCAACTTGGAAAGGAGAAAAATTCAACTCTCTCTAGGAGGAAACATCTTCCTGTGGAGGAAGAATCCATTTCTTTGTATTTTTTTATTTTTGACCTAACACTAATGTAGGGGCAAAACTAGGGCATCAGGTTTTCTGTCATCATGTCTACAGATTTCAGAAAAGAATACCATTGCTCGATTCTCCTTGAGGAGGAACATATCTATATCAGATCATATTTGAAAGATTCCAAATTTGAAAATTTAGGTTTTCTCTGTCAAACCCCAGGTCATCCGAGAAGCAATTTTCCAAAAGAAATTGAAGCAAGCACTTGGTTAGAGAACTCTTATTGGTAAGCACTACTTTTGTATTTCCATTTGAGGTTCCAATTTTATCAATATGACAAACAATACCAAGATTGAGGTAAATATTGAAGGATATGAGAACTTGTAGGCATGGAAGTACAAATTGCTTCTCATACCAGAAGTACATGGCTGGAAAATGCTGTCAATGAAAAATTTACAGAGCTAGAAGGAGATTAAGACAAATATAAAGAAAAAAAGAATATGGTCAAAGCCAACAGGATTATTTCCAATTCCATCGAGGATCATTTTCTCCAACATGTATCCTCCTTGAAGAATCCCAAGGATATGTTTGATGCTTTGACCGGCCTATAAGAATAGATATCATGCTCATGCTACAAAATATAATGAACCAGTTAAGAAGAGAGCAAGGGAGGTTCTTCAAGTGAGGAGTAATATGTACTTTGATCTAGAAGGATTCACCACATAAGACGAAGCTTATCCTATTAAATGGATAGGAGGAGTCTCCTACAAATTTGGACTCCGGAAAACACACAAAGATGAATACGATTCTCTATGGAAGAACCTATTATCCATTTCATCATTGGATAATAAGCAATGCAGTTGTGGATGAAGAATAAGGGACACACAGATTTAGTACCAATACACAGTTCCAAGATATATATGGTGTAGAAGACTTGCTCAACATTTTCGATCATGAGAAAGATAGACACGTGTCCTCATAATCAAATGATGAAGTAGAGAATGCTCCAGTAAGGAGACATAGATCAAGAGGGATTCTACGAAACAAACAAATATAAGTATTTGAATTGGCATTCCCCGCTTAAATGATATTGCTCAATTGTGTACATATTTATGTTCCTAGATTTAGGAAGTGTATTATGCATGTTAGAGTGTGTTCATTGATGAACAATATAATACTTATATGCATGTGATGGGTAAGTGGCATATAGTGATGCAAAACATTCCATTAGGAAATATTTCTTATCTAGAGTGAAACCTCTTTGTTTACATGTTGAGAGGAGTGCATTCTCTTAATTATGATTTGGTAGAGATGGAAGGCATCTAGAAATTTACCATATGTATACATATATGGATGAATTTTGTATTGGAAAAGATAGTTGCATGAATATGTGACCTATGCATAAGAATTTTTCATTATGTTTTGAAAATTATGAAATGTTTCTAATCATGCAACTTAAATTTACTTTTGGGAAATATTTTGTACAATCCCTTACAAGAGAAGAATGACGAGACTTGTTCCAAAAAACAACTGACAACAATTTAGCCATGACGTTCAAGAAGATTTACGAAATCAAGCATACTGCAAATGTACAAAGCAAGGTTTCTCTTAGAAAGAGGGAGTCAGATATGATGATACATTGCTCTAGTGGACAGAAACACTTCTTTAGTGATGGATATTACACTAGAGTGATGGATATCGAGCAACCTCTAGGATTCAAGACTCTCTACAAAGAAGCACATGTGTGTAGAATGCTTTACACGAACTCAAAATTCACCCATTGGATATCATTCCAGAACATAAACTTATATGATGAGCTTAAGGGTCATCTACATTGATGAGAACTCAACCTTTTCTACAAGGTTGAATATGAGGAGCTCATACATGGGTGCAAGAGGAATTCGCAATAGAGTTCGAGATGAAGGATCCTAGTATCTAGTGACCTTGAAAGAAATAATTTTATCTATATTTGATAAGAGATGACATAGATGGATAAATGGAAGTTAAATAATAGATAAGGATACCAGTCACTCCAGCACAAAATGTACCAATGTAGGGAGTACAAGATGGAGATGGAGGATAGTTCTCAGTTACAAAGGGATCAGGAAATATCCTCTTTAGAGGAAGTGACTACAACATAGATTGCAGAGATAGATTGAGAGACATTATCACTTAGCCTCTATCGGTGGAAAATGTTATTTTCCCTAGTATTTCGGGGATATGCTCAAATTGATACTATATGTCTCCCTAACCGATAGGAAGTAGTTCTCAGAATTCAAGAATCTTGGCATGATTCTTGGGATTAGTTCTAGGACAGATTCTAGATGATATTTTCCCAAGTTAAGGAGAATATGTTGTGGTGATCTCGAAGAAATTTGAGATGATGGACTAAGAAGCTATGACTATACCATTGGCATTGAAATTGAAGTTGTTGTGTGATTTTACTTCAAACATAGTTGATGGCACATGATACATACAGATGATTGGTTCACTTATGTACATGATGAGCATGAGGCTGAGTATATGATTTGTGATGAACACATTGGGTCAGCACATGGTAGAGTCAAGATTTGTTCACATGATTGTAGAAAATCATGTGTTGAGGTACCTGAAGGGTATGATTGAGTATGTCCTCAGATATGTGAGAGATAAGAAGATTATCCTGTAGGGATATAATATTGTAGAGTCGGATTGGGTTGTTAGTGCTATAGATAGGAATACCACTTCAGGGTGTTGCTTCAGTTTTGGGTATGGCATGATTTCTTGGTTCAATAAGAAGGAAATGAGTGTAGCATTGAGTACAACTGAGGCAAATTATATTTTATCTTATTCAACAAGTTTTAAGGAAGTGTGGATTTGAAATCTATTTCCATGATTTTTTGATGTCAAGTTAGATATTACTTGTGGTTTTTGTGACAACCAGAGTTGTGTGAAGTTTTCTGAGAACCCTATTTTCCATGACAATTCAAAGCACATCGAGATATGATATCAGTATATATAGAATATGGTGTAGAGAGGAGTATTGAAGCTCTAACATGTTACGATAGATGAGTAGATAGTCGATGTATTAACCAATCCTTAGGCGAGAGTGAAGTTTGAGTACTTTAGAGACAATCTTAGAGTTTTCCAGATCGATGTCCATCACAAGAGGGAGTGATGAGTCCCTATGGTATTCACATCCATCTTGAAAAATGGTTGGCCCTATGGAAGGCGAGTGGTATTCAAATACAACATAAAAAAAGGATGGATTTGTATGAGACATTCATCCAATGTGAAAAGGGACTGGAACTGCAGAGGTGTGTACCTAGTATGAAATAGGACTAACGACTTCATGGGTATATATTATGGTTGTATCATCACCGAGATGAGGGTAGATCCCAGTATGAGTGGTCATATCACTAAGAGGATAGATCCCAACATGGATGGTCATATCACCGCAAGGGTAGATACTAACATGGTTGTTTGTATCATTGAGAGGGTAGATCCCAACATGGCTAGTTGTATGACCAAGAGGGTAGATATCAGCATGGCTAGTTGTATCATTGAGAGGGTAGATCCTAGAATGGCTAGTCGTATCACTGAGTGGGTAGATCCCAACATGGCTAGTCGTATCACTGAGAGGGTTGATCCCAACATGGTTGGTTGTATCACTGATATATGAGGGTTGATCCTAGTTAGGATGGTTTTATCATCGAGATATGAGGGTTGATCCCAACCAAGATGGTTTTATCACTGATATGTGAGGGTTTATCCTAGATGGGATGGTTCTGTCATCGATACATGAGGGTAGATCTCATCTAGGCTGGTTGTATCAACGAGACATGAGGGTAGCACCTAGCATGCAATAAGGATCGTGTAGAACCAATACAAGAGGTACACTCAGCATGAGAAAGGGATGGTTTTTGTATGGACTTCTTATGATGTATAGATTTGAAATATGTCACAAGTCAATGGCCTGAGTACTAGGTTGAAGTAGTAGTGATGAAACCCAATGTTGATGTCTAGAGATGATCATGTATAGCTATGCCATCCAATGATGAGTGACGAAATCCAATGATGATGTCTAGGGATGATGATTGTGATGGAAGAGTACCTTCCTTATTAAGGGGAGTGTTGAATAATGTAATTTTAGAAGGTATTATTGTTGTACTTTACTGTATTATTGCTGTATCTCCTTCAGGATATGTTATTGATGTACTTGATCATGTAAAAGTATTTGTAAGAATCAATGTAACCCTTTTGTTTTAATTTGGGACAATATTACCTACAAGAAAGATTGTATAAATGTTATTTTGAGTCTTCCTAGACAAGTAAGCCTTGTAAGAGTAACAAGTCGACCTAGTTAGGTAAAAATATCACTCACTTGATGAGTATAAATATACAGGGAGTACCTCTCATTTGGACACACTCTCAACTCAAACAAGTGCTCAATAGAGAGAAAAAGAACAGGCCCGCTTGAGAGAATAAGTATATTCTTTTGTCTTTTCGGTTTACCTTATTCTGGTTGGCATTGCACTTGGTGACAAAATCTATACTAAAGAAGTTGTTGGGTTTTCTCCCTTGTGATTTCCCAGATAAAAATATCTATGTTATTTGTGTATTGTTGTGCTTGTCTTTCTTTTAGTTATCCTATTGCTTATGCTTATGATGGAATTATGCCAAATGTTTAAAGATCTTATATAACCATTAAAATTATAACACCTTGCCTTCATGCAAGGGTTCTCGATATGTCCATAGTGTACCTTGTCGATGGGACAAAGAACATAAAACTGACTCATCTATCCATCAACCTTTCATCATGTCTGTTTGTGCTGGAAAGTGATGGTAAAGTGACCACCAAGGTGATCATGTAGTAGAGTTTCTCAAAGCCTCTCAAGGATAGCGAATTATAGAGGGTACTTATGTCATAAAAACAATTTCAAGACATAAATTTTTTAAAATCATTAAAGTCTTATTACTGGTGAAATTTTAAATTTATCTTTTATTATAAATGTTTTTATTTTTTTGGATAAGTTTATTAAATACAATTTTTTTTATCGAATGACAAACCATAATGAAGGTTTGAAAACTATAATTATTTCATTTTTCTAAATTACCATTGGATTGGAGTCTTATTTTTATCATTGATGAAAACTTAAAAATAAAAATACATATTCTAACATCTCAGTGAGTGAGTAGTTTGGATCTTAATGACTAGGATTTAATTAATCTCAATGGGGTGTCTTGAATTTTCCCTCCTACCAATAATTAGTGTTAGAAAATGCTCCACCTTTGGGATGACTCGTTGAGTAAACAATCTCTAGGTTCCCTTGTATCATTTTCTTTAAGGCGACATGGATATTATTGATGTTTGAAACAATAAAAAAACTGTAAAATTTTCTTGGAGCATGAGGGAATAGTATGACTTCCAAAATTGTTCTCGCCTAGTTGCAATTGTATTATCTCTTGAATGCAATATAGATTTTGGTATTTGTATAATAAATTTTTTTCCTTGAATATTTAATTCCTCTATATTTTCAAATTGAAAGAGGAAATTGAATACTTCAAGTAAAGGAAATTCTAATAAGATCCATAGAATGCCTTGAATCAATTCCCAAGCTCAAATGATATATTCCCAATGAATTTATTTAAGGAAAAAGTCAAAATGTTGATCTTTGAGAGTCTTCCAAGCTCTACTTTTTTTGTTGTAAATCATGCAATTCGATGTTTATAATCCTCTTAAGATTGGCATGGGTGGTTACCATGAAATTTTAAATTTCTAACTTATCACATAAGGCTTTGAACTTAACATGTCCTCAGATATGGTCAATAGAGTGAATAAAATGCAACAATGCTTGTTCCTAGTGACATAATTAACATCAAACTTGGATACATTATTCTTACAAATGCACATCTTCTTCAAAAAAACCTTTAAATATTGACCAAGTACTAGGAAAACTCATTTTCTCTAAATTCATTTTCTATGTACAAGTGTTGGAATATTTGTTATTCTTTGATATCATTTCTAGGATGAATAAATTGAGCTATTTAATATTTTTTCCTGAGATATATTTTGTGACAATACTTTTGAATGTGTGTAATATGTGTTTCTTGGTGAGTCTTTACTGGTTACAGATGATTCTGGTAATATGATTTATTTGTCTCTACTTACACACATTACTAGATTGAATGTGTTGTCAATTCTATTGGGGTCCATACTAATTTTTGTAAAGCACGCATCTTGTGGAAAGTACAAACCTAGCCGACAACTTCAAAAAATTTAGTATTTACTATGGACTTATTATTTTCATTTGTATTTGTTCTATGATTTCAAAATGTGAATAATATAGTTGTAGCAAATTGGCTTGTTTAGGATCCATGGTAATATTGGATGATATTGTCCTAAAATTGTTCAAGCTAGTGTCCTTGAATTAAAATGGTTATTTTGTTGGAGGAGTCTTGCATGTTTGGAAGACAATTGGAATTTTATGCAGTTAATTCTTAATTGCATTTAGCATGATAGTTGAGATCATTGTTATGTATCTAGTTCAATATAGTAAATACCACCCAAGAATAAATAACCTTCCTCTCCCCATTGGTGGGATTCCAATAACAATGCCTCCAGTCCTTTCCATGACAATGGCCATTGGATCTTATGGTATATATCAATAGGTTAGTTGAGATTATCAATTGGGTGATTTTATGCAATGTTTTCTTAGGAAGACATTTGCAAGAGGCACCATTCCTTAAATATATGTATCCTTGATAATACTTTTATTTTAAATATCTTTTGGTTGTTTATATAGAAACAACACCCAACATTTTCCTTCTCATGAAAAAAACTTGAGGGGGACCTCTTCTTCAAATTTCCAATTTTTTCCATGACCATGCTATTCAATTGAAACTAGGAAGTGTACCACCTAACATCAATCCTTACATGAAGTAATAATTTTAAGAACCACCCCTAGATTTATATGCATAATAAATGGGTGAATCCCCATGATACATGGAAAAATGTGAAGGCTATTTATCAATAATATAATGTGTATGTATAAGTATTTGGTGAGTCTTTCATGAAATTATAAAATATTGTAAAATCTAAGCGAATCTTTCACAAAAGTATAAGTTCTTATAAAATAATGGCGAATCTTTCTAGTATGTTTGTTCTAATTATCACAAATATAATTGAAATACAATCCCAATATAAATGAACATAAACATATTGGGATGAACTATTCACATGTATTTAATATCAAATAGATTACTTTGTAATACAATGGAGCCCCCATTTGTTGTCATCTTTGGATATATAATAATTCATTCAAAACTTTTATGTGACCAAAAAATTGTGTAATAAAAGTTGACAAGCATACTCCTAGACCAAAACTAGGTTCCTAAAGAGTACAACTACAAGAATAAAAAATAAAAGGGTTCCTATAAGAAAAAACTCCATTTCAAAAGAAGAAGGTAACATTCTATTCCTTCCTCTTAGTTTCTGTAGAAATAATATATCAATGCTTTGAGCAATGATGCTAAGAAGAAGCACAGGAAATAGATCTTGCTACTAAGAATTCTCACAACCATACACAAGAAAAATAGAGAGAAGAAAAGAGACTGAATCACATGAATAAAGAGATGAATATTGGTGTGTATCCTTCCATTAAATAATGATGAATAATAGTGTACATAAATATTACATCCCTCATAGGAAAATTGAGTTATATGGAGACAACTCATAAATCTCAAAAAGGCTGACTTACCAAAATATAGCAAACCCACATAGGTGGCTAAAGCACTTCCCAAATTTATCAAGGACCTCACAAATTGGAAAAAGCATGAGTGAGTTGTCAAGGATATGGAAAAAACATGCTAATCCTATAAAATGGAGGAAAATTCATGAAGTATGGGTTGGCAACAAAAGGAACCGATTTCCTAGTTTGACTACCTTTACCTTATCCACAGAAAAGAAGGAAAAGCAGAATAAAGCAAAATATGTTGTAAAGTGTTGTATACTAATTCTCGATTGTCAAAAATTGGTCAATATTAACCTAGAATTATAAATAAATAATTTCTAGGATATAGAAGGCATGTATTGACTTTAAGGTGCAAGTGGATGCCAACTAATTAAGTTAGTGGGTGAATAATTAATCAAAAAATGATTAATTATTTTATCCTAAGTTATGAGTGGGTTTAATATATTCCAACACCCCCCTATAAGTATGCATTTATCATGGTATTACAAAAAATATGGATGCATATGGATTCATATAGGGCTTAGCAACAAGGCTATGGTCACCCTTAACAATTATTATGTCCAGAAAAGTGAGGAAAGAGGCAAAACCACATGGGGAAAATACTCCCTCAAGAAAGGACAAGGCACAAAATTTGAAATATGTCTTCAACATATCTTCATCTTCACTTTAATGAGCTGAATGAACTGCTTCTATATGAAAGACTTGCTAGAGAAATCATGAACTCCATGATCATGCGCTAGAGTGTAGAACCTGCAAAAAGGAAGAGGAGAGTCTCCTTGTTCTCATCAACTTATGAAGTAGGATCATTATCTGAATGCTTCTTGCTTCTGTCAAAATATGATCTACAAACATAATATGAAATGGAAAATAGATTTGTGCATACTCCTTTCCAAAGAGTACAAAAATTAAGGCAATTTATTTCACACCCAATTCCCTGAATAGCTGCAAAATTGTGATGTGAATCACATGTCAATCTTCCAATCTGATGTAACACATTTTTATATATGATATGAGGCTGATAAAACTATGATATATCATAAATATTAGCATATGGAACAGTAGGGACGAAAGATTCAATGGCTCCATGAGGATATAGGGCTAGACTAGGAAAATTATGACCAACTAGGGAAAACTGATAGGTGTAAAAATCTGAATGAAAGATGGGCATAATATATGAACCATACGTGTTTAGAACAGATCCAAACATGTTTAATATCAGTCCAAATATGACCAAGGACATGGATAACCGGCCACTGAAAGATAGGAAATACTTCAAACCATGTAAGATAAATATCACTACATAAGAGACCAATGAGGAATCGACTAGTGAACTTGGCATTTGTATAGTCTTAGGATTATTCAGACGTATGGTGGTATGATATGTGTATCAACCTACAAATATGATTCTAAATAAGAATCCAAAGGATCAAATATAAGCATATCAATAGACTCATGGAAACACACTGGTAATGAATCCTCTGTATGAAAGGAGCAAAGAATGAGATGCTGAAGCACATGAGATCAAGTAAGGTAAGTGGTATGACACAAATAAGTATTGATTTATCTAAGCAAACATCCTGGAAGTCACTAGGTTGCGCACCATCAATGAGAGAGGTATGCACAAAGTGTGAAGGATCTAGCACACAGATCTCAGAATATAATATAGGAGATTTAGTAAACAATGAATGGGTTATAGGCTCATCATACATATCAATAGAAGCTCCATATGTTACCTCTTTTTCATCAATAATATCACACGAAGAAAAATCACCTTTAAGAGACACAGAAAAAGATGGCTCTTCAATATCTGCTTCTTCATTGAAGGAGGAAGCCTTCGAATCAAGGAGAGTAGAAGAAACATGAACTGTATGAGAAACTTCTTCATCATGCTCAACTTCATCAGAGAATGTAGAGGCCAATAAATATTGAGGGAGAGAACAAGAGGAGATGCTAGGTTCGCTCTATGCTTCATCTTCTATTTCTTGCAAACCAAAAGCTTTGTCCAAAATTTTCCAAAGCTCAAATGGAAATTCAGCAGAATCTATGAGATGATGTATATTTGGAGACATTTCCAAGCACATGATTACATAATCTCTATCACAATTATTAATCCAATCAATATTCTCTTCATAAGACTCAGGTTCGCTCAATGCACCAATGGAGACATCAAAGAGACATTGCCTCTTCAACTATGCGCTCATCTTTGGCTTCCAATCAACATAGTTGAAAGGAGATAGTAGAGGAAATTTTTAATCGATATAGAATTTGTTTATTTCTCTAGGAGATACTCTCTACAACCTGCAAAACAAAAACTAGGAGAAAGTCTTTTAAGCTAGACAAGCTCTTTTTCAGAGAGGGATATGAGACTGGATGCGCTCCTCAACTCTGTAGAACTTAATAAACCTTGCTACTCTGATACCATGTAGAAATAATACATCAATGCTATGATAAATGATGCTAAGAATAAGCACGGGAAATAGATCTTGCTACTAAGAATTCTCACAAGCATACATAAGAAAAATAGACAGAAGAAAAGAGACTGAATCACATGAATAAAGAGATGAATATTGGCGTGTATCCTTCCATTAAATAATGATGAATAATAGTGTACATAAATAGTACATCCCTCATAGGAAAATAGAGTTGTATGGAGACAACTCATAAATCTCAAAAAGGCTGACTTACCAAAATATAGCAAACCCCCATAGGTGGCTAAAGCACTTCCCAAATCTATCAAGGACCTCACGAATTGGAAAAAGCATGAGTGAGTTGTCAAGAATATGGAAAAAACATGATAATCCTAGAAAATGGAGGAAAAGTCATGAAGGATGGGTTGGCAACAAAAGGACCCAGTGTCCTAGTTTAACTAGCTTTACCTTATCCACAGAAAAGTAGGAAAAGTAGAATAAAGAAAAATCTGTTGTAAAGTGTTGTATACTAATTTTAGATGGTCAAAAGGTAGTCAAGATCAACCCAGAATTAGAAATAAATCATTCCTAGGATATAGATGGAATGTATTGACTTTAAGGTGCAAGTGGACGCCAACTAATTAAGCTAATGGGTGAATAATTAATCAAATAATGATTAATTATTTTATCCTAAGCTATGAGTGGGTTTAAAATATTCCAATAGTTTACCCTTTAGGAAAGAATGCGGATCTTGATTCTCTTTTCCAAGAGGCACTTTTCCACCTAGGTTTTAGTTTCATCGCATCCACATTAAGAAATGAGCATCACCCTAGATTAAGTGTTTTCCTCAAACAACATGATATATATATATATATATATATATATATATATATATATGGTAATTAGTATATTAAGTTTAATGATGCTTATAAGTTAAATAAATTTAATGATACTTTAATAAGTTTAATGAATGCATATATCCAACTATCACATGCTACATGAACTTAGATGAGCATGGGTCAGTCATACCTTTGTTACTAGGAATTACAACAAAAATTAACATTTGTAAATGAAGAATGGTGCAAATGTATTTCATTTTTGCACTCTTCTAAAATCAAAACTCTTAAATTTAGTACAAATGTTAAAAACATATAGAATAAAATACTAAGCATAACCATGGAAAGGAAACATTAATTCATGTAAAAATTTATGGTCCAAAGAAAAACTAAAACATCTTAATATAAAAATCCCTATGGTAGATGCAAAGAATAAGATATCCTTAGAAAGAAATTCTATTACACCTTATCTTTAATCAAATATATTGTATCTACCAACTCCTTTAATGAGCTATCTAACAATATATACCATGGAAAGACATTACAATGGGATTCCATTATTGTGTTTGCCATTTATTTACTTTATAATATAATTTTTGGTTTGATCATAAGAGAATTTCCACATTTCAAGGTATTTAATAATACTTCTTTTTCCAACACTCTAATAATGAAGCACGAGAGCACAAGCACCACACCAATCATAAAATAGGGTTATAGTTGAGAAAAAATCAATCTATGAGCTAAAAACTCAACTCCCAAAGATGCATCATTGTATTCCTATGTTCTTGATCTAATGAAAGAAAAGACTCTTGAAATACAAAAGATCCATATATACATATATTCCTAACAAAACTTCTAACCCTCTAATCTTCATCTAAATCCTATCTAAACAAGAAACAAAATTGACTAAATCATCACAAAGCACATACTAAAAGCTTAGGAAAGATTAAAATTTACTCACAACTCTCGTGAAAACCATACGACAAGTAGAACTTATTTCCAACGCCTTGAGTTCATAACAAGTACTTATTGTGAATATGTCATCTCATATTACTTTAGTTATTCTTTCATGGCATCTTTGTCTCACATGTGTTCAAGACTGCTCCCCCATAAGCATTAAACTATAACATCCATGTTCATCAAATCAACTAACTAGCTTGTGAAGGATAAGATTACCCAAGGTTAATGTTCCAATGATATGCACATCCTCATGAACATGCCTACTTGTCTTCTCAAATAGGGATACTATAGTGAGTAACTATATAATTTACAAACATACTGTAAATGACAAAGAATTCAATGAATATGCATGCCATACTAGGCCTTAAAATCATGACATCTACCGTTTACATCATGTAACTTATCACTTCATTTATCACTAGAAACATAGGCTTACACAAGTACAAGAAACATAAATCATCACAAACTTGTCATTCTCTTAAAACCAACACTATGCAGACAACATTCACATTCTCATATATTTTCGATAAATATAAAATTTTGCCTTTAGTCATTTGTATGGATTTTTACCTCACAATAAAAAAGTTTGTATCTATATTTTTATCCAACTATAATGTTAAATTCCTATCCAATATAATAATCAAACAATCAACATAGAATGATGGTATCCTTGAGAATCACTTCCAAGATGCCTCTCTACCAATTACCTTCTTTGGCTATTTTTTTCTTCTATATTTACCGTCTTAAAAGTAATTAAAAACCATTGCTACATGTTTGTGGATGTAAAGTCTCTAATATAAGAGCACATACACAACTACACAATCTCAATCTTTTTGAACTTGGTACTCTTTAATATGTATAGAAACACCACATTGGCACAAACTAATATCCTTAATAATAAGCCGAGCCTAAAACTACAAAATTATTAAACTTCAAAAACATAAAATACAAAACATAAATTTATTTATAAAAACACTATAAAAAAACACTACATTGTTAACCAAGAAAAAATCTATGTATAATAATAAATACACGACATAAACTTATCAAATAAAATAAAGAAATAAGAAAAAAAACATTATAAAGTAAACAAGATCATTGAAAGTTTCTTACCAAGAGTATTATATATATAATAATAAATACACAACAAATATTTATTAAAATAAAAATTATTAATAAAGAAAACACTATTTATGAAAATAAAAAAAAATATTTATAAATAAAACACTATGATTTGAACTTTGCTACCAAGAATTTAATTAAAATAAAAGAATGGTTTTATAGGATGTTGGTTGCTCCCAAGAACAACCATCATTACTAGTTTCTATAATGTAATTTGCAATGTCAATGTCCATCCTACGCAATAATTTTGTGAGCAAATATTTTATATAAACAATCTAACCCAGTTTATTTAGAGTTTATATAAACAATTTAACTATTTTTTTTACTTCTAAAACAATTTAAGTAAGATTTATTTAAATTAATAACAACATTATTTGATTAAACTAACATAGATCCATTTTAAACTTGTATTTATCAAACACTTAGAAAGATTTAATTCCCTAAGTTTTTTACCATTTGAATCCCTCTCCGTATTTATAGATCTAGGTTTAAAATGGATTTGGTTGTTCATTGGAGCTAGAGCTAGAGCGAAACCAGCTAGGGTTTCATGGTACTGCGGTTCCCATGGCACCTGGTCCATCTTATCGGTTGCTTCCCTATGTATCTGAGACAGCAGTGGACCTGCAGTTGGTTTTTTCGGTGGGTAATTGAGGCGTTGATGGAGGGTTACTTTCAGCATGATGCTAGGGTTTTCGGTTATGCGACTACACATGGTGCTAGGTCATACTTTACGGTTGTTTCTGTTATATCCAGTGTACGATGCTTTTGAGTGTTGAATCTGTGACTTGGGTGATGGTGTCGGGTAACTAATGATTTTTCCTCATTCACTTTTTGGGTCTGATGTTCCTCATGTGCATGTTGACCTAGTTTTTATGCTGCTCCCGACTGCATTGGAACCTTCGATGCGACTGGGTTTGCTGGGACCTGTCATTCTGTCATGTTTGACTGCGCTACTGGGATATCCGACACTTCTCTGCTTTCGAGTGCTTGAGTTATTTCTAGTGTAGCTTGGTCACGGATGTCTTCTTCGCGGTATGAACCTGATGGGGTTTGATGGGTATGGGTATGGTGTGACTATATATGGTGCCGATATTCACGTTATATGGAGACATTGTTTCAGGGTATCGGAGATACGGTGGAAGATGTTGAACCTTACGGAACCCTGTTGACTGCACTCCTAGTTTTTCGGTCTCCTCTTCGATGTCAGGTTTGTCCTAGCTCCAGGTATTCATGTTTTCTCTGAACTTATTCTTTACTATTTTTTTCGTTTCTGGTCGGGGGCTTAGTTGTTAACCCTTATCTAGGGTTTATGGGCTTGACAGTCGCTAACCCCACATGGATTTCACCCTCAACTTGAGGGTTAGTACCAACCATGTTGTAAAAAGTGGGAACTATATTTCTTTTTAGTCTCTGGTTACCTTGGTCTCCTTGTGGTTTGGTCTCACTGTTTCACCTGCCTATCTTTTATTTCGTAGTGGTTTTTTACGTTTGGTATCTGTCTTTGGGACTTTCAGAGTGGTATCAGGTGGGGTATGGGTCCCTTGTCTCACCTCGGGCCCCCTTTCCTGTAAGGTTTGTCGACCTGTATGATATACCTGACATCACGTTTCATTTTGGTTTGTTTCTCACCCTGCTGCTTCACGGGGGTTTACCCTTGAAGGGGGTTTGGCTTGGCCACCCCTCGGTCCCTTGTCTATGACTGGGCTCCACCGGTAGCAGCTGACAGACCTCTTGAGGGACTCTCTCCCTTATCATGGGTGTCCCGGCTGATGATAAAGGGACGCCTTAAAAACCCCTCTCGTCGTAAGGCCAAATCTCTTAAGGCTCTCGAACTGAAGCCTAGCTTTGTTCTTGGGCATGATGTTTTCATGGATAAAGTTGAGACTTTGTGCCGTAGGGGTCTTATTGGTAGGTTGGAGTACTGCTCATTGTCCAAGGAGGAATGGGTCGACTGCGCGACCACCCATTGGAATCCTCTCATCCATTATGTGCCCTTTATTAGCCTCCTTGCTAACAGATGGTTGGTATTTGTTTTTATTGAAGAGTCGGATGCTTCTCAGATCCTTGGGAACCTATGGCCTATACTAAATGGATACTTAGTTTTGAATCAGTGGCACTCTAGTCTCGACCCCCTCACTGAAAGGGTGACCATTAGACACCTTTGGGTTCTTCTTTCTGCCTTACCCTTTCCTCTTTGGAATAAGGATATCCTTGCTAATCTGGCGAACATGATTGGGCGCTTTGTTGCTCTTGAAAGAGACTTCCATCTTATTTTTAACAAACGGATGGCTAAAGTCTTGGTCGAAATCGATATAACTAAAGGCCTTATTCCCGAAATTGATATTGTCTGTGGAGATCGTGTTTTTACCCAGAGACTTGATTATTTCCATATGTCGTTTAGATGTAATTTTTTCCATGAAACTGGACACCTCTGGAATTCATGTCATCGCCTTCGCTCAGGTCATCTTGCTAAGTTTGGTTATGATTCCTTACCTGGTCCTGAACCACCTCTTCCTACTCTCACACTTAATCCTGATGTACCTCTAGAGGACTCTACTAATATCATCTATGCTTCTTCTTCACCATCTACCTTTAAAATATTTCGAAAGGTCAGCTGATGTATATTGAAGATATGGAATCTGTTGCCCTTCACTCCTGCTCTAGCCCTATGGGGAACCTTGAGGATACTACTGTCTTGGAGCCACTTTTTTCCTCGGAGTGTATACTTGATGATGGAACTCCACCCTTCACATTGGATCACCATCCTACTCTCCCTCTATCCTCTTCTTCCCCTCCTTTATCATCTAATCCCCCTTTGTCTCCACCTGAAAACACTGTACACCTTTTTATTATCTCATCATCCAGTCCTCGTGAAGCTCTAGCTTTCTAGGATCCCTCGCTCCTAACAAAATTCTTGATCTTTTCTGATAAAACTCCTATCTCCCCTTCCACTTTTCCCTTGGACTCCATCCGATTTAAAAATGTGACCATTAGGAAATCCAAGAAACCACCTTACGAGGCTCCTGGGGATAAAGGGGTCTGTACCCCTCTATCGACTAGACTCAAGAATGTGACTAGACAACCTCGCATCTCTCCTATCCCCTCACAGGTTCTTAGAGCAAGCACACCTATTGAGTCTGTTTCTCCATGAAAATTTTATCTATGAACATTTGGGGGTTTGGAGGGCTTACTAAACAAAAATCCCTTGGAAGATTATTCACTGACTTAAGCCCTGATATGATTCTTATTCAAGAGACTATCTGATGTTACTCTCAGTCTCTTCTTCTATTTTCCAAATTAAAACCTGGTTGGGAATTTTGTGCCTCTAATGCATTGAGCCTTTCTGGGGGCCTACTTGCAGGCTGGAACCCCCTCATGGTCCGTTGTAAAGATTTCACATCTTTGGCTGGTATCATCCTTAAAACAACCTTTAAGGGTATTTCAGAGACTTTCACTATTATTAATTGCTATGGGCCCTATACTCAAATAACTATTTACTGAAATAACTTGGTGGTTGGTGGACTACTTAGCATACCAAATTTACTTTTGGTCGGGGACCTAAATTTTACCATCTCATCTTTTGAATTTTGGGGAAGTAAGGCTAGGATTGAACCCCTGGCTCCTTTTTCTTCTCAGTTCATTTCCAGCAAAAAAGTGGTTGACCTTTCTATGAATCTTCCAGGTCCTACTTGGATAAATGGGCATTCGGGAGATGCAGGCATTAGTAAAAGGTTGGACCGGTTTCTTCTATCTGAATCTCTTCTTCCTAGCCTTTCTTTCTACAGAACTTGGGCTACCCCTACTGATGTCTCTGACCACTATCCTATTTTCCTGGAATGGGGCTCAAAACTGTTCTCTCAGTGTTGTCCCTTTAAATTGAATAGGGCTTGGCTTTTGGAGGAAGACTTTGCTCATCTGGTCCTTTCTTCTTGGAAGACACCTCTAGACCTGGATGATTATAGTCATATGGATTCCCTTACTCTTAAGTTGCGCAGACTCAAATGTATTGTTAAAGAATGGGAAAGATTGAAGAACCATGAAAGGAAGCAGCATATTCTTGATATTAATGAAGGAATATCCAACATCTTACTTGAGGATTCTGGTCTCTTATCTGTCTCCAATGCAAATAAATTGAAAATCGTTCAAGCTAGGAAAGGAAAATACTGGGCCCATGAGATTACTACTCAGAGACTGAAAAGCAGAGTACAGTGGATAAAGGAAGGGGATGCAAACACAAGATTTTTCCACTCTTTTGCATCTGCCAGAAGAAATACTAATACTATATGGTCTCTCAATGATAAGGACGGTAGTCCTATTTAAGAGGACTTAGTACTTAAGATGCTTGGCAACATTGGGACTTCACTTAGTGAACCTATCACATAGCACATGCGATCGTGGGATATTAAACAATACCCTTAATTTCGAGAGATATTGACCCAAACTCTTTTTGTTGAAACCCCCTCCCAATACTTTAAACCTTCTCCCCGCCCCTTTTTATACCTCAATCCTTATAAACCACCCTACCCACCCCGACCTTAAACCCCTCATCCCCCCAGTACCTACAATATATTGGTTCAATTTTTGATAATTTTAAAACCCACAATATGAACTAATGTGATAGGATATTGGTCAACAAGTGAAGCCCCCATGCTTGGCAAACAACACTTTAGTGAACTTTTTGGTGATGACAAGACTTCGAATATTGCTGACCAACTTAAAGTCATCAGACTTTTCCCGAATATGACTATTGATGAAGATATTGACTATTTCCTTGGGCCCATCTTGATCCAAGAAGTTGAAGCTGTACTTAAAGGGTTTAAGAAGGATAAAATCCCAGGTCCTGATGGTTAGCTAGTTGAGTTCTTCCTGGCCTTTTTTGACCTTATTGGGGATGAACTGGTCTTCGCTGTTGAGTAGGCTAGAACCCATGGAAAAATATCTGGGGCTCTAAACTCTACTTTCTTGACTCTAATACCTAAATGTGAGAAGCCCTCCACCTTTGCTGAATTCTGTCCCATCTCTTTATGTAACTTGGTCTACAAGGTCATTTCAAAGATTGCAGCCCTTCAACTGAAGCCTATCCTTAATAGGTCTATTTCTGCACAACAATTTGGCTTTATCAAGGATAGGCAGATTACTGAACCTGTAGGTATAACCCAGGAATTATTACACTCTATAAAGACTAAGAATTCTAGCATCATGGTTTTAAAACTTGACCTGGTTAAAGATTTTGACAAAGTGAACTTGACATTTCTTAGACTTCTTCTTATTCAGATTGGCATTCCCCTGTTCGGTGTGAATTAGATTATGGGCTGTGTTTCTAGTTCCTACTTTGCTGTCTTAGTTAATGGAATCCTCTCGGACTTTTTCCGTGCATCTAGAGGAATTCGTCAAGGATGCCCATTATCTCCCCTATTATTCATCCTGATTATTGAGTCTCAGCAGAATTATTATGGATGCTCAATGGAAAGGTCACATAAAGGGCTTCCAGTACTCACCCGATCTGTTGATAACACACTTGTTATTTGTTGATGATGTTATTTTAATTGGTATTGTCACTATTAGTGAGTGGAGAGCTTATAAAGATGCACTGGATTTGTTCTGCTCGGCTATGGGGATGACTGTCAGCTTGGAAAAGTCATGATTTCTCTATCAGAATGTGGATGATGACATTAGAAACAATATTGCAGATTTTCTCCCTTATAGAATGGAACTGCTTACATCAGGTTTCAAGTATTTGGGGTACTGCTTGAAACCATTAGGGTATCATACCTTTGACTGGCAGTGAATGATAGATTTATTTGAAAAAACGATCAAAAACTGGACCTACATGTTACTCTCTCTCGGTGGCAGAGTGGTTCTTATTAAAGCTGTGCTCATTGGTTTGGTAGTCTATTGGTTTGCCTTGGCTAGATGTGCAAAATCTATTCTAAATTTACTCAGAAGAGTTATTTTCTCTTTTTTGTGGGGCACCTCTGCAAAACATCAGAATTCACATCTGGTAAATTGGGAAACTGTATCTACCCCTATTGAATATGGCGGTTGGGATATAAAGAACCTTGAATGGTTTAGAATATCGTTGAGACTGAAAAGTATGTGGTAGCTACTTAATGGTACAGGTATTTGGAGCAGAATAATTGCTCATAAATACTTCAAGAACAGATCCTTAGAAGACTGGATTCGGACCCGAAACTTCAATGTTTCTAGTTCTTCTTACTTCTAGAATGGTTTTATTAGGATTATTGATTGGATTACTAGTTAGTTGGGATGGAAGGTAGGGAATGGTTTAAAGATTCGGCTGGGAGTGGACCCTATTGCTGGGCTTAACTCGCAGTATCTATTATCTGAGAAGCCTGGAGATTACCTTAATGACCTGGGGATATCCAATCTAGCATAGGCTCAAAATTTGGATGTTTGTGGTCATGATGGTAACTACTGGTATACTGCATCAGATCTGCACTTGGGGGGTGAATGGGTTGAACAATGGTGTGCATATGTCAAAGGCTTGACTCATGGTGGTATAAGGATTGGGATTTCTAAAGACACACTTCTTTGGATGTATGAAAAACAGTTGGGTATGGTGACAGCTAAAAGAGCATATGATCTTATAGTCTCTGAACAACGGACGATCATGGCCAATGATTTCCTTTTGAATATTTGGAACCTAAATATTCCACAAAAACTGAAGTGTTTTATCTGGCTGACTTGTAATCTGAAAATTAACACTTGGGATACTCTATGCAAGAAAGGTTGGCATGGTCCCAATAGGTGTTGTTTATGCAAAGTGGATGCTGAAACAGTTGAACGTCTTTTTGTTGGATGCCCCTTCGTGCAGAAGCTGATACTGGGTCTCAATAGACTTTTTGATGTTCATTTGCATTGGTCTGCTCCATCCCTTATGGAAAATCTTATTAGCTGGGTATCAAAGCCTCCAGTACCTGCCTCTTTTTTTCATCTGGAATATATGGAAGGCTAGGAACCGTAATTTATTTGAAGATCTGGATCCTAACATTGCCAGTCTATGTCATAATATCCTTGATGAGGTAATATCTTATAAGGTTCCTTTGAAATCAAGGCATATAATTCGTGACATTGGAGATCCTCCTGATGCGAAATTTCCTATGGTTTTCTTTGATGGAGCTGTGACAAACTTCATTGGAGGAGCGGGTATATGTATTTGGTTAAATGATCACCACTTTTTTACTATTAAACTTGGATGTGGGAGCAGTACAAATACTACTAGAGCAGAACTTTTAGCACTCTAGGCATCTTTACTGGTCGCCAAAGATATTGGGCTGCCATACTTACATATCTTTGGCGACTCCTCGGTGATTATAAATTGGGCAAAGGGTGAATCCACTCTTGACATGGTGAACCTTGAGGCTTGGTGCTACAACACCAGATTACTCTTGTCCTCATTCTCCTGGGTGGATTTCAGTCATGTCTATAGGGAACATAACAAGAGGGCAGACATCTTATCCAAGGAAGGGTTGTGTATGGCTCCTGGTCATCTCTTACTTACTGAATCTTATGATGATGAGTTTATTGGGGAAGTCTCACTCCAACTTTTTTAGAATTTTTCTCATTTTATTTCAGATATTTATCTCATGGACGTTTTTGAGTTATTTCTAGTTATGTTGAGCAGCAGAAACAGGAATTTTGAGAGTCACTTGCCTGCTTTGGATAAGGTCTCTGGGCTCTTGTTATGTTCTTTATGGACATTCTCTGACTGATGATTATACTGCACACTTATGAGAGGTCCTATTCATGTATTGATGCCCAGGTGCTGATAGTATGTTTCTCATCATGGGTTTAGCTAATATTCTGATTTGTACTGTATTGTGATGTGGTATTACTATCACTGTTAGACCCATTGGGGTATTGACAGTATTGTATGATGATGTACCAAGTTACCTTTGATTCAATAGAATATCAAGGAACTGTTTTTTTCGATTGAAAAAAAAGGTTTAAAATGGATTTATGCTAGTTTATTTATTTTTATATTTTATTTTAAGTCCATATTTGAATTATATTTTTCATTTTTTAATATTTTTTTATTTATGTAGGCTAACATAAAGTGATTAACTTAACAAACTCGACAAACTTGAAGATGCACATTTTTTTACCATTTGAATCTCTCTCCATATTTGATAAATCTCTATTTAAAATAGATCTATACTAGTTTATATTTTTTTTTTTTATTATTTAAATCTATACATATTTTTTATTTTTTATTTTTAAAAATTTAATAATTTTTTATTCATATTAACTAATATTATAATATAAGTAGACTTTTAAATCTACCATTTCGATGATGGCTAGAACATACAGTATTCCATACAGAATGATAAGATAACTAGTGTTCTCTTATGCTTCTCATTCGGTCAAATATAAATATTCAGCGACTCCCAACTGGCAAGCTTAATAAGAGTAACATCACAGTCTAAATCAATTTTCAAAAACAAGAAAATAGGATAAAAAATAACAAAATGGAATCAAATTTTCATAGGAAGTCATAGTATTTAAAATAATTGTTCATATATAGAAAATAATTAAAATTAATATTTTTGACCAAATAATTATAATCCATATTCTGTAAATTATAAAGAGTTGCTTTGATGTTTTTAATATTTTTTTTGAGATTCGTATGAGAGAAAACAACTTGAGAGTAACCAACACGCGAGAAAGAAACTATCTCCGAAACACTTTCTGAGCACCCTTGTTTCGTAGCGTTTATTGGGCTAAATAATTTAAATATATATATATTTTAAAGAAAATGATGTGATAACTATTCTTTTAGTTTAAAAATTTTCTATAAAAAAATTGGTCTTTTCAAAATTTCAAACTCCTTAAATTTTTGTCCATGCCATAAGTTTGGCCCTTAATATTTTCTATGCCTACACGTACCCATATGCATAGAAAAGTGACATTGAAAATTTGGTTCAAGAAATGAAAGATGTAGGCATCATTCAATGTCCACCCAATGTCATTTGTCTATTAATGATGATGGTTTACAAACAGGAAGGTGTATGGTGCGTATCTCTGTTATAGAGAAATCAATGAGAGGATTATTAAAGATAAGTTTCATATCCATGTTATTGATGAATTATTAGATGAATTACAAGGAGCAAAATTATTTACCTAATTGGGTCTTTATCTTGAATATCATCAGATCGAATGATGAAAGAAGACAATCCAAAAAGAACATCATTATGAATTTTTTGTGATACTATTTTTCCTTACCAATGCACATTCCACATTTCAAAGCTTAATGAAATCTATATTTAAATCAATCCTCAGAAAGTTTGTGTTACTATTTTTTTATGATATACTTATCTATTGCAAATTTTGGGAAGAGCATGTACAACATCTTGACAAGATCTTAAAGCTATTAGAGGAGCACCAACTATATGCCAAGCGTTCTAAGTGTGCCTTTGGGGTCCAGGAAATGACATATTTGGCTCATATTGTATCTCATGAAGACGTCAAAGTGGATCCTAACAAAACTAAGACTATCATGGAATAACCAATTCCTAAGACATTGAAGAATATTAGAGGACTCCTAGGATTAACAGGCTACTACTACAAGTTTGTCAAGAATTATGGTCAAATAGAAGCACCTCTAACAAGGATATTGAAAAAAGAGGCATTATTAGAGGAAATTTGGGGTCTAAAATGGGCCTTATAAGAAAACGTGCCAACAATAAGTTCTTGTGAGTTGGAATTCAAGAACCAATAAAATTTCAATAAAATGAGTCAACCATAATGGTTGAATTGACATATTTGTCATTAAAAAAACTACTTTTTTGTTCGTATTTTCGACATATCTCCCTGTGTTTTTACTCAGATTTTGATTGGGAGAGCTCGTTGGATGCGGAATTTGATTATGCATCCAATGAGTACCCACACTGCATGTTTTTGACAGAGCCCGCTATCCCAAAAACAAGAAATACCTGAAAAAGCGTGATGATGATGTCACAATCATTTTTTTTCCGGTATTTCTTGTTTTTGGGGTAGCGGGGTCCATCAAAAGTATGCAGAGTGGGTACTCGTTGGATGCAGAATCAAATTCTGCATCCAATAAGCTCTCCTGATCGAAATTTGAGTAAGAACATAGGGAGATATGTCGAAAATACGAACACAAAAAGTAGTTTTTTCTTTCTTCCTCCAAAATTAATAAATATTATTTTATTATTTTAACTATTATTTTATTATTTTAAGAATCTTAAAATGGCTATGTCTACAACTAATGTTTTATCCACTTGACTTCACAAAAATATTTATAATGGAATGCGATGTCTTGGGTGTAATACCCCTCGTAATGTTGGAAGTAATTTTGTTTAAGTTTTATCTTGCGATAAACTAATAGATGTTATAAAAAAATTATTGAATAAATAAATTGTGAATGTTAGGAAATGAAAGTTGGGAAGCCATGCAGTTAATTGACAGAACCCAAGTTTGTGTTAGTAATTGAATACTTAGCTATCTTTAAGAAGACAAGTGCCCAATCTTACGAGGAGTTAGTTACTGGCTATTAATCCCTAGGCAAAAAGAAGAAAAGGCATGCGGAAAACAGAGAGAGAAACACAAGAGAGTGTGGACTCTAGAGTAAATATGAATACTAAAAGTAGAACAGAGTTGCCAGAGAACATCTGAAGGGTGCTAAGGATCTGGAATAAAAACCGTGAGTGAAGCACTTAAGAGAGTGCTAGGTTCTCTGACTCTAACTAACTGATTGGTGGAAACTTGAAAAACTGAGGAAGGGAAAACACAAATGGTGGTTCTGGGCAAGGGGGTGGAACCCTGTAGATTGAAATAAATTTAGAGGTTCCTAAGGGAGAGAGGTGTGTGGTTGCTCAATCTCTAGTTTCGGAAGACATTCAAATATGATCAATTCTAACTTATTTCCAGTAGAATTATCAAGTAAGCTAATTATAGTAACTCTGTTTCAGGTAAACAAACAAATATAGTTAAATGATGCAGAATATTGATTAGGGATTTACAATATTTTTTATTATGACAAATAGTAGAATTAATATTCCGAGTTTTATGTTTTCTTAATGATTCAAATTGTTACTATTTTCTTTAGTAGAAAACAAGTTGATTATAATCGATTCATTGATAATCATGGAATAAACACAGATAGAATGGAAAACGTATGAAAAAACCATTAGATAACAAATGACTGAGATTTGTATAATGATCGACATAACTATTAACCTACATTTTCAGCCATTTATGCAATACGCATTATTTTTCCAGTCATGTTTATAACAACATTTAGGTCGAGAAACCCTAAGAGGAAAACAAGAAAGAAAAACATGTTTGGAATAATATTAATCTTTATTACATTTTCTTTTAAACCCTATGCAAACAATTTAAGGAATAAGATTGCATCACATAAGAAATATAACACTCGAATTTTTACTATCGGTTTTACGCATAAAAATATAACCAAATATACCAATCAGCGTTGCCAAAACTTCCATACTCCGTTCTTTCCAATAAACAAAAACGATGTACAAAACTCGAGTTATAAAACTCCCACAAAAGTTTCTAATAAACTGTATAGAGCCAATAACCATGAAGAGAATAACTAATAGTCACCAAATTCATAAGATATCCATGAGTGGAGCTAAATAACAATCCAATATAAAGCATGCATAATCAGCTGTGTTGATGGCCTTGAAACTAATTTTAAAAAGTAAATAGAAACATGAATAACCAATAGTTCACTCTATACCAATCTGTGCATGCAGAAAAGGTTTCGAGAAAAGAAAACCCTAGAGGAATATGCGTTGAGGATCTCGCATCCTTTCATATTCACCTTCACCAAATAACCGTGAAAGAAGTTAAGAATGAGGGCTTATCGAAGAAATATTATACATTGATGATTTCGTAACTTTGTAATCGCAACAACCATTCCTGTAAGCAAAACAATTTTAGTGAGAAACTAATTAATTTCATGCATTTAAAATCAGATAAGGAGAAACATAATATATATATATATATATACCTTCCAGGTTAAGTCGATGGACTTCGTTAAACTCTACATATGGAGGAAGGAGTAATTTTCAAACCACCATGACAACTACTCAAAATAAAGATACAAAGGAAAAGCCCCAATTTTTGGTGGCGACCATATATTGGTATCAACCCCACACCTTGTCAAACAAAATAATAAATGTAGTAGGATTTGGCCATGGAAATTGTGAATAGTAAACTTTCCCTATTTGGTAATGTTACCAAGCTCTGAAATAGGGTAAAAAAAAAAAAAAACCAACTGTACCACAGTTATGTCATATAGAAATTGAAGGACCCAAACCATAGAAAACAAAGAAAACTAAAAGATTGCAATGGCATAATAACCCTCTCTTCTCCTTTTACGAGGTAAGTGGCCGAGGACAATGTAAAACAGTTGTAAAGCAAAGTGGAGGTAAGGAAAATCATGCCATGTATCAAACTTCTTAAATGTCAACGAAAGGACAAGAACGATCCAATCCATAAAACTCTTTTCAATATTTTGAGTAGTCATCCCAGCTCCGCTAAGTGTTACATGCAGTCACATGGTACTTGGTGTTAGCNTATATATATATATATATATATATATTATTTTGTATTAATTTTGTAAAATAGGTATCTTACAGATGGTATCATAGTGAGGTTAAAATGATTGGACCAAATGGGTCATCACACATGTATTTAATTACATACATAAATCTACTCTTTTACTGATAACCAAATTATAATCTCTGAAATAACAAACACAATACTTGTTGCACACAGACTTATCGATGGCTGAACCATGACATATTATGGAAGATGAACTGATACCCGAAGGAATGTCAGTATTAGAAAATGAAAGCTTATATGTAGAACTTGGGGAACAACGTAACGCAAAGATATAGTCAGAAATGTTGGAAACAATTCCAAGTTTGAAGGTTGACTTAGACATCCTTAAGGCAGGAAATGCCAAGTTGATGAATGCTAAATCATATAAGGAAGAGATAAATGAGTTAATTTTGAAGAGATTAACAGATCAAGCACCACATAAAAATCATGGTCAAAACTCTTGTAGTACGGGAAAGAAGAGAAAAGAAAATATGAAAAGTTATTGCAGGGAGGAAACCACACACAATCTTCAAATACGCACTAGAGAATTAAAGAACGACGATGGAATATAATACAAGAAACAAAAAGGAAGAACTGTGGAATTATAAGGAGAATTTAAGAAATTGAGACCCCTGATGTTCGATGGGGAATCTGAAGAGGTTGTTGAAGCTTGGTTGCTTAATATAAAATGACACTTTCAAGTATACAATCACAATGACAACTTCAGGGAACGATTGGCTATTTTCTAGATAAGTGGAAAAGTTTCTTTGTGGTGTCAGGAAGAAAAGAGTGTAAATAACATACACAGTAAGGAGTTAAGATGGAAAGTTTTTAAATAATTATTTAAAAATAAGTACATGTTAGAATGATATTACGATGAAAAATCCAAAGAATTTAATGACTTGAAACTGGGATAGTTAACAATGGAGGAATTCATAACTAAGTTTATGAATTTACAATGTTATGTTCCATACTTGAAGGATGAAAAAGAAAAAGTACACGGGTTTATCAATTGTTTACCTCCAAGTTACAAAGACAAAATTGAATTTGGCATGCCTAAAACTATGGATGAAACAATTAGGAAGGATAAACTATGCTATCTTCTATTTAAACAAAGATCTGAATCGAATAGAACATGGAAGAATAAAAAGTAGCAAGAAATGATTTAAACCTTCCCCTTTTAGAAAAGGAACAAGAAGCTATACATATAACAACTATAATAGGTCAGGTGCAACCACAAACATTGGAACAAGTAGTGCATGAACTTTTAATAATGTAGGGAACAACAATTCAAAGGAAATCAAATGTTGGGGTTGTAATGGACCTCATTAATACAGAAACTTCCCTCACAATCCTAACAAAAAAAAGACCCCCTTAAACATGCTGCAAGAGGCCTCTACAGTCAATGATATAGTTATAAATATACCCAAAATCAATGTTTCTTTGGAATATCGACATGCAGATCATCAAACCACCATGTTGGACGTAGAAGGTAAAATTCCAAACAAATCTATTTCCATTCTTATTGATTCAGGAGCTAGTTTAAGTTACATTTCCCCAATAGTAGACAAGAAATGTAAACTTTTAAAGGAAAAAACAAAAAAAAATGCATGGTTGGTACAATGAGCAACATGGGTAAAGAGCAGGGGCGGCAGGTGCGGGTGGGATCCTAGTGGATCCCGGAGGACAAGTGGAACATCGATTCGCTTGGGGACTTGGATCGAGAACTAATAATGAAGCAGAATGGATGGCGCTTCTCCAGGGTCTACACCTCATTCGGACCAAAAATCTCCAAAAAGTTCTGGTTTTCGGCGACTCAAGACATGTCATCTATAAGATGATTAATGGGTATCCTATAGGAGACATCAAATGCCATATATTATATAAAAAGGCTCAACTTCTTCTGTCCCAGCACTTTGAATTTTACCACATTCTTCGCCAGAACAACAAAGACGCAGATGCGATGGCCAATGTTGGAGCTAGTCTCCCTTAAGGCCATTACAGTCAGGATGACGATCTTCCCATCTTCAAAGTCATTCCATGAAGAGGACCACAAGGAACCATCATCAAATCAAGAACAAGCAAGCTGTCGAAGAGGAACTCCACCCTCTCAAGGATTATCTTATAGTGATCTTGGTTTTATCCTACCTTAGCTCTTTGGTTCCCTCCCTCTCTCACCTTATCCCTCTTCCTCCCTCCTTACCCCTTCTCCCTTTTCCTTCCACCTCTCTCCTTCCCCTTTTCCGGCCCCCCTCTTCTAGCACCTCCCTCCCTTCCAGCCGTCACCCTCCCCATCGTTTTGGCAGCCTCCAGCATTTAATTCCCCGTCATGTCTTATCCCATGTGATGGCCGCGTGTTCAGCCCTTCTCCCCTCGGCTGATGAGCATTTAACTCCCTTCAGGCGCTCAATTAAGTGTCTCTTATCCTCGCACGATCGAAGCTCTCCCTTCTCTGTCTCCATGTCGATCTTCAGCATTATTTCGCCTCATGTTTTCGCTGAGGGTCTGTTAACAGCCCCTGCCTTCCTTCTGCAAGAAGCCGATGTAATTGGTATTGGGAGCCCTCAGGTTTCTTCTAGGCAAGCGCAGCCCCTCACCCAAGCTACTGTCGAAGAAAATCTCTCCCAGCTAGCCCTTTGTCAGTGTCGTTATCCTTCTGCTCTTTGGGAAAGTGATTCTCAGGTTGAAAACGGGAGTGAATCAGGCCACCAGCAAGCAAACCTTCACGATTTGGAAGATACAGCTCTTTCTCCTTTGCAGTATCGGTTGTCTCGCCTGGCAATTCCGTCCGACCTTGGTATTATGGCGCACTTGGGTAATAATCTCGGCATGCAGGATTTTATGAAGAACCTTCGAAGGGTTTATGAACTGACTGCTATAGGGGTGAAGGAGAATAGAGACTCAGCCAAGGAAATAAAGGGGATGAGCGAGACTATTTGTAGGATCTCTCAGGATGTCAGTGACAATGGAGCCCGCACCGAAGATTTGGATAGCAACCAGCGTGAACTCTTGGGCAGAGTTGAGCGTATTGAAGCAGACCTCCAAAGGCTCGTTTCAATGAACCAGGAGAGCAGGGTAAATGGAATTAACGCCTCAGCCTCCCAGCCCATGGAAGAGGAATCAGTACAGCAGCCTCGCCAGCTTAGAGGCAACTGAATTTCATTGTCTACTTTACTTCCAGTTTAGTAAGGGGTTTTAGTATCAATTTTTGTATGAATTATGTTTTTCTGCACTCTGCTATGTAGTCAGTTCGTGAGGGTTTTTACAACTCGTTTAGTTTGCAGTTCAAAAGCAATTTTATGCTCTCTGTTTTGGGAAATAGACTTTGTATGGCTTGTTGTCTATGTGCCATCCCGGCTATATATCTCCCTTCGGAAATGTAATGAATGGCTGTGCACAGCCTGTTAATACAACCCCCTCTTTCTGTTTTTGTTAAAAAAAAAAAACATGGGTAAAGAGGAAATTTACAGAATTGGTAAAATATTGTAAACTAAGTTTTAATGAGATGGAGACAACAATGGACTTAAACATACTTCCTTTAGGATCATATGACATCTTGATTGGCATGGATTGGCTAGAGTCTCATAAAACCATCATCAATTGTTTACATAAATGTTTTGAATGCATGGACGAAATGGGAAAGTATCATACCATAAAAGGAATCTACAGACCTATATCTATACGACAAATTTCAGCTATGTGGCTCAAAAAGTGTATTAGGAAAGGATGCCAACTCTATGCAATCAAAATAACAGAGAATGAACCAGGAAAGTTAAAAAAATAGTGGATCAATTTCCCATTCTTAAGGAATTTCAGAATGTGTTTCCTTATGAGATACTAGGGTTGTATCCTAAGAGATATTTGGACTTTACTATAGAGTTAATGTCAGGATCAACACCTGTTTCATGATCCCCTTACCATATGAGTATTCCATAATTGACCGAGCTAAGAATGAAACTACAAGAATTAATTGACAAGAAATATATTCGACCTAGTGTGTCACCCTGAGGAGTACTGGTTCTGTTTTTCAAAAAGAAGGATGGTACTTTTAGAATATGTATAGATTACAGGAAACTGAACAAAATGACAATTAAAAATAAATATCCATTACCAAGAATTGATGACTTGTTTGATCAAGTCAGAGGAGCCAAAAGTTTCTCAGAAAATGATATTAGATCAGGTTATCATCAAGTATGGGTTAAAGAAGAAGATATCTATAAAAAAACATTTCTAACAAGATATGGACATTATGAATTTGTTGTTATGCCTTTTGGGTTAACTAACACTCCGGAAACATTTATGAGTGTGATGAATAATGTGCTAAGCAAATTTCTGGATAAATTTGTATTAGTATTCATTGATGATATTTTTATATATTCAAAGAATGAGGAAGAACATGAGAAACACATTCAAATGGTTTTGCAAACTTTGATAGAACATAAACTATATGAAAAAATTAGTAAATGTGATTTTTATAAAAAGGAAATACGATATTTGGGACACGCCATCTCAGAGAAAGGTGTAGAAGTTGACCCATCTAAAATCAAGGCTAGTATAACATGGGATGTATCAAAATATGTACATAATATCAGGTCATTATGGGGTTAATAGGATATTATCGCAGATTTATAGATTTTTTTTCAAGAATATCCCACCCTATTACTACCCTTCAGAAGAAAAGTATTAAATTTTTGTGGAGTCAACAATGTCAAGATAGCTTCAATAAATTGAAACAATTATTGAAAACAACACCTATGTTAAGAATTTTTTATCCTAATAAATATTTTTTAGTATGCACTAATGCAAGCAAAGATGTCTTGGGAGGGGCTCTAACTCAAGATGGTCATGTGATTTGTTATGAATCCAGAAAATTGAAAGAACATAAGAAAAATTATGCAGTACATGACATGGAATTGACAACCATCATCCATGCTTTTAAACTATGGTAATGGTATTTGATAGGAAATAAATTATTGTTATTAAGTGATAATATTGGGTTAAAATATCTCGTTGATCAAAAGACAATAAATGCACGCCAAGCCAGATGTCTTGCATTCTTGAGCGAATATAATTTTGAAATTAGGAATATAAAAGGGAAGGAAAACATTGTAGCAGATGCTCTCAATTGATAAAAACATGAATTGCATACAATAGTAATTAGTGGGTTTGAGTCGAAATTTAAAAAGTTGTTGAAGAAGGTAGCTGATAAATATTTGGAGTATAATAAGTTACTGGAAAAATGTATTAACAGATTTGATATTACTGGGGAATATGCATATCAGATAGATGTAGAAGGATTTTTTCGTTACAAAAACTGCATTTATGTACCCAATCAGTCAAATTTAAAACAAATTACCTTTAAGGATCTACATGATAATCCTTTTGCGAGACATCTAGGATATCAGAAACTCATTCCATCTTTAAATAAATAATTTTATTGGCCCAATATTGAAAAGAAGCAGCTGAGTATGCAGCTCAATGTTTTACATGCCAACATGTTAAGGTCGTTCATCAACATCCATCCGGACTATTGCAACCTATATCGACTCCATAATGGAAATTGGAAACTATAATTATGGATTTTATTACCTGAATACCTAAAACAAGGAAGCAACATGATTCCATTATGGTTGTAGCAGATAAACTAAGAAAATCAACAAATTTTGTACCTATAAAACCTACTTATAAATTCATAAATATCATTGATATATTTATGAAGGAAATTTTCGACTTCATGGGATACCAAAGACAATCATCATTGATTGGGATGCAAAATTTACTTCAAATTTAGGTATGGATACAAAGTTGAATTTTAGTACGGCATACCATCCTCAAACAAATGGTCAAACTAAGTGGTTAAATCAAATACTAGAGGATATGTTGAGGATGCATTTAATGAATCAACAAGGTAAGTGTGAAGACTATATTCATATAGTGGAATTTGCATACAATAAAATTATCAAGCTTCCCTCAAAATGAGCCCTTTTGAAGTTTTGTATGGAAGATGATGTAAAGTACCCTTGAGTTGGGGTAATCTTGAAGATAGGATAATTTTGGGAATAGATATGTTAGAAAAGATGGAAAAATGGTGAAACAAATTAAATAGAATTTAAAGGCTGCATAGGATAAACAAAGAGTTATGCCGACAGAAAGAGGATAGTTAACGAATACATTAAGGATCAAACCAAAGAAAAGTACCTTAATAACATGATTATATGACAAATTTGCACCCAAATATGTGGGACCCTTCGAAGTTTTGACTAGAGTGGGACTTGTAGCTTATCAACTGGCCTCCACACATTAAAATTCATGATGTTTTTCATGTCTCTTTACTAGAAAAGTATGTAGCTGATAAATCTCGTATCATTGATTGGAAAAATGTATAGGTGGAACTGGAGGGAAACTTTCATGTAGAGCAAGTGCACATCCTCGATAAAAGAGAAGTTGTCCTTAGAAAACAAACTATTGCACAAATTAAAGCTCAGTAGGAGCCCTATGCACCATAAGAGGCTACGTGGGAAAGCGAGGATGTTATGAAACAACTCTATCCAATTATATTTCAAAAACTAGGTGATACTAAATAGTCACCGAGGACGGTGACAAGAATTTAGGGGGGTGAGGATTGAAATGCCGCTTGTAACATTGGAAGTAATTTTGTTTAAGTTTTATCTTGTGATAAACTAATAGATGTTATAAAAATATCATTGAATAAATAAATTGTGAATGTTTGGGAACATAAGTTGGGAATCCATGCAGTTAGATGACATAACTCAAGTTTGTGTTAGTAACTAAATAATCAGCTATCTTTAAGAAGATAAGTGGCTAATATTAGGAGGATTTAGTTACTAGCTATTAAGCCTTAGAAAAAAAGAGGAAAATGCATGCAGAAAATAGAGAGAGAAACACAATAGAGTGTGGAATCTAGAGGACATATGAATACCTAAAGTAGTACATATCTATCAGAGAACACTTGAAGGGTGATAGGATTTGTAATAAGAACCACCAGTGAACGTTCTAGGTTATGGGTGATTCCATGAAGGTGGGTAACACTTTTTGGCCAAATTTGGCAATAAAAACCTGGTTTTTTACTCATGTGCTAGATAGAAGCCCTCGAAACGCATATATGCCATGTAAATTTCGAGTTGTAGTAAAAAAAACAAATTGTAGAATATTATGTTGACTTCCCAATGATATTTTTTTTAAATATTTCGATGTCATTTAATGTGTGATATTTCGCATTTAATGAACTGTGTGACCTTAAAAATTTGAAGAAGTTAATAAGTGCCTCGTGTCCCACCCGAATAATTCAATCTTACATTATATATATATATATATATATGAGCATGATCTACACAAAATTCACTATGGTCTGCATATTTTTTTGTTAATTTATTTCGCAATATACAATTATTTATTATTTTTCGAAAGTGACCACATTTGATTTCAACATCATTTTATACACATGTGTCCATCCCATCTATTTTTTTCACTGTTTTCAAAAAATTGAAAAACCAAAGATACCCTTTTGAAGAGGACATGTTGATGTGTTTTTAATAAATTTTTGGATGTGTATTTTTTACCCTGCGGATTTTTCTTTGAGTTTCTTCGAAGTTGTTGTCATGTTTTATAAGTGTAAGTTTTAGAATGATTAAAAAAACCATATGAATTCCAAAACACATGCATGATACCTCAATGGATAGAGGATTCATTGATGAATCTATCGGTAAGAACTCCGCTCAGTTATCTGCCATGAATGGTAGGGTTTACACCCCTGAAAGACAAAAAGAAACATTGATTTTTCTGTAAGAGGGATAATTCTCTATTTTGCATGCCCTTGATCGAGGTTTGGAACTCGATCAAGGTATTCAAATCCCTCAATTGAGGTTTTAACAACAACTCGATCGAGGGTTTCTTAAACCCTCGATTAAGGGTATAGTAAACCCTCTATCGAGATATTGTTAAAACCATGATCGAGGTATTTCTAAAACCCTTGATCGAGCTACGACCTCGATCGAGGTCCTATTTTTTTTAAAATTCTAAAAAAATGTCTGGGAATGAACTTAGACATTAATGGAATTAATGCCATTCCAACTACCTTCCCAACCTCATTTCCCACATGAATTACTAAAGGAATTCTATATAAACATAAAACATAAAACATAAACATGTTACTAATTGTATCCTTCATAATTGACTAACCTATTTGAAACAATTCTTGTGTTCTAATGCAAATTTAGCATTGTGTATTCAGTTTACGTATTGTTGCAGGTATGAAATTGAATTGTTGATCAATCACAATGGGAAGCAAGAAGCATCGAAGTAAAATATCTACTAGGAATCAAAGCAACACCGAAGAAATAAGAGAGAAAGATAGAGAAAAAAAGAGGAAAAAAAGAGCAATCTTGAGAGGATAAGAAGTTGCAAATCAACCTATGATGGGAGAATCAAATGCCATTGCTAACAATATTTGTATGATTTAAAAGTTATTCAATTTTATATTCACATATATAATTTCATTTTCATAGTGATCTAGTTCATATAATTTCATATTTCATATTCATATATTCAATTTCATAGTGTTCTAGTTCATAATTTTTATATATATACATGTTAAATTGTTGAGAATGTAAATATAATTTTGTAATTAATTCATAAATTTATATACATTGTATGTGCATGTATGAATTCATATATATGTATTCATAATTTTATGTACATTGTATAATTTCATATTCACATATTCATATAATTTCATATTGCATATTCATATATTCAATTTCATAGTGTTCTATTATATATATACATGTTAAATTGTTTAGAATTTAATTATAATTTTGTAATTAATTCATCAACTTATATACATTGTATGTACATGTATATATACAACCTTCTAAAACCACTTATGTACATGTGAAAGAATGGTATGTGTTGAGAAAGAAATGAAAAAAATGTTTAACCACTACACTAAATTACATATATACAAAGTGTATTATAGTATGAGCAGTTCTAGTTGTCCAATGAAATTAGAGAATGATTGATGAATATATATAATTATAGTGCATAATATTCTAGCATAATATCTAGTTCTAAATGAATATGCATATATCCATTAGCCTCACATAAACTCACATACAAATGAATTTTAGAATTTGATGATATATCCTCACATGTAAATGAATTATAATTTAATAATATGGCCTCACATATATATAATTTTTATGTTAGAAATTACAAAGATTGTTCTCAATGGGAGTTGATTGCACCATCATAGGATTACTTGTATCTTCTCCTCTTAACATTGCACTTATTTTCTTCATCCTTTCTATAGCCTTATCTCTCATTTCATCGATTTTAATATGATTTTAATTTCATATTCATATATTCATTTTCATAGTGTTCAAATTATAATTACATTACATTATGATAATGATGATAATTACATTACAATTACAATTATAATCACATTACAATCACATTACAATTACAATTACATTACATTATAATCATTTACAAATGACTAGAAATCATATGGATTTAAGCATTGATGACAATGATGATCTCAAAGAAAATCAACAACTATGGAAAATTCAATAATTCATTAGCATTATGATCACAATTACAATCACATTAAAATCACATTACAATTACAATTACAATTACATTACATTATGATAATGATGATAATTACATGACAATTACATTACAATTACAATTACAATTACAATTACAATTACAATTGCATTACATTACAATCATGTACAAATGACTAGGAATCATATGGCTTTAAGCATTGATGACACTGATGATCTCAATGACAATATGATAAGTAAAATAAAATGTTATTCAAGCTTGTATTTATTTGTTAATTTGTTAACAAACAATGGCAATATGATAAACTTAAAATAAAATGTTATTCAAGCTTGTATAATTTATTTTCTAAGTTTTTAACCAACAATGACAATATGATAAGTAAAATAAAATTTTATTCTTGAGATTGTATTTATTTGTATTTATTCTTGAGCTTGTATTTATTTTTGAGCTTGTATTTATTTATTTCTAGATCCTAGCCATCCATCATAGGATCATGCACCCTCTTATTTCTCAAGAGTAATTGGGATCTTCAATGACGTTGGAATGGTTGCTAATTTTTTAAGAGCGTTGGATGATGCCACTCAAGAAGAGTTCAGGAACCCGACCCCTGATCGGACAATCAGAGAGCATGTTAGTAACATAATAAATTTGTACTTTGAACAACAATCAATGATTACACAAGCTCAAATCCTACATGGATTGATAAAACACAAAAAATGAAACGTGCCACAAAGTTGTTGGGTTTTAAAAATGCATGTGAGAATGTAATAGCAAATGTAAGAACTGCACTATCTGCATTTGGAAATTCAAGAAAAATTGATATCAACGTTGCTCGTAGGGAAATTACAACTTCTATTGTGGCACAAAGCACCTCAAGAAATTGAATGGTCGCAACAATGTGAAAGCTACTCCATGTTTGAAGAAAAACACTGCACAAATACACTAAATTCAGGGTAAAGATAGATGAAAACGATGAAGCTTCTTGTTGGGATATTATATGCAGAGAAGCATATAAAGACATGATGGAAGAGGGAATCAGAGAGAAGGTGATAGAGTATTGGGACAACCATTCTTGTGCTATAACAGATCGAAAACATGTCATGTGACAACGTAGGCATTTATAAAGAGCATTGCAAGCATGTTATGGAGATGACAAGAGTTGTTTTGTTCGAGGAATTTGAAGAATCAAATCCCAATGTACAGATCTCATTTACCATGTTCAATAAGTTGAAACCATGGTATATTAGGCCAAATACGATTCATGACACTTGATGTTGTCGATACCACGTTGAATTCATGTCATGTAGTGGAGGTACCTAAAGCCTCTCTCAGTAAGTAGGACATCCTCCACTGACTAAAAATCATTTTAGTCCCCAAAAGAATCTACAAGAACTTATTGTCCTCCAAGTTTGTTTTCCATACTCATGCACCTATTTTTGGTTGGATTCACCAACCACTCCCCATTTTCTCTATAGTAATACTTATGCTCTCACTTATTGTACAATACTTCCTTTGACCAAAGAAGATTTTCCCAAATATTTACACAATATCTCTTGGATGAAATTATGACCCACTATTGTTTCAATTTCCTTGTGTTATTGTGGAAGTCTAACCTCTACTAAGAAGTCTATAAAAATTCTCAAGTGTTTCACACTTATGAATTACTATTTCTTTTGTACCTAGTCTATTCTACCATGCAACTACAAATTTATCCCCTTATACATTGAATTAGATAGGTATTTAATCCAACCATCATGCCACACATCCTCATCCTCATAACTGGTCACCTCCTTTTGCAATTTTGTCTTCTTTTCAAAACCCTTATGGACTGAGGTAAGGTCACTACCTATGCCTCAAAAAATACATAAGGTATGACAATCACCTTTTCCATTCTTTGCCTCATATTAACTTTCTTTTACATTGATTGACGCAACCCCTTCATTAGTGGATGAGTCACTACAACCTCTACTAATCTCCATAATCATCCTAAGTCAACATATGTATAACCATTGAATTGTTGATCTTCATGAAGTATATTTGCACTTAACTAGTGCAACGCTCCACAAACCTCTCCTTCAATACTACCATTTTTTCTGAAATTGAGAGTCCTCTAAGTTGATTTCCTTCATGCAATATTACTTGGACCCAACATTTAAATTGTTCTTCCTTAATATTGATACATCCATATAACCTGCTTCCTCTCCTGCATAATTCTATGCATGATAGATCACAATGTGTTATGTCCCTTCACTATCAACCTTTACAATTACTGCCGGTGCAATTACACCTCACACCCAATTCATTTTTTCCAATACACTAAAGTGCATAACTTGATCAGCAATGGGAAAGTATTCATTCTTCCTCAACTATAAATTCACCCTCTACAATCAAACACTTACAACTTCCTTATTGATATTGACACCTTTTTTGATACACTTTGGATACATTTTTAATATTCATAGGAAATAAGTTTCCCCAAGGAAAATATCAATGAGAAGAAGGTAGCATAGAGACATCTCAAACACTATCCTCAAATGCACCAAAAAAATATCCAAATTTTACTAAGTGTTATGAGATATCCAAATAATTCCATACCTCTTACTAAGAAAGGCATATTCACACCAATACTTTGGTCATCTCCAACCAGTTGGTCCATCATGAAAATCATCCCCCGAGGAATAATCCATCACATATGTTCCCATACACAAAGGTGATGAGCATCTCCCAGGTCATCTGTCTCTACCACATCCTAAGTTCCTATAAACATAGGTGGTCTTTTAAGTCAACTAGTTTCACTTCCCAAACTAATCAATCTAGGTATAATACATGCCTTTTCTTGGTCAAATTCATTTTTTCCTTTATATTTCCACTTAGAACCAAATTGTCTTGCTCCTTCCAAGAAATAATTCATTGCTTTATCACTACCATAAATACTACTCACTATAATGTATTTACCTCTTACTTAAATTTGTCAAGTCACCTTCTATAAATTAATAATTTCTTCAAGGAACTCATGCATTTGCACCTCCATTTCCCATTGAATTGATTCTTAGACAATAAACTACCTAAAATATCATCAATGTAGAGAAGAGGATGAGTGATTCATTCATACCATTCATCCCTCTAGATAAATGATACCCCCTTCTCCACCTTTCACAAAATGAGGAACCTATGCCAATTCCCTAGACTCCATTACAACTCCTAGGAAATAAGCCATCGGTGGCTTCCAAGGCCTCCTCCATAAAATAAAACCATATTTTTCCATGAATCCACTATAGGATTCACCATCACAAACTATTTTCCTTTATCCATTGCCATGAATTGACTAGAACTCCTATCAAGGTGCACAAAATATCCAATGTTTCCATTGAAATCTACCCATGGATTACTCCCAAGACTTCTAGCATTTCAATCAATGTTGGAGGCACTTGATGTTATTCCAATTCACCTAATTCTTCCTTCAAACAATAAATAATGGAGATGTGATCCCGATCACAAATAAACTAAGAAACATACTTTCCTCTACACATACATAAATACAATTTTACCCATGCTATGAAGTTGGATTCCTTCCTTCTAAAATATTCCACCTACAATGCCAAGGTTCCACTTGGTTAATATCTACAATTTTTTAGCTCAATCTTTAGCAAGTGCACTAATATTCTCTAGGCTTTCCACACGTGCCTAATACATCTCATGGATCTCCTAATCTCGTTGTTCATACTAGAAGGATTTATTTCCTCTTGTTTTCCCATGACTCTTCCTTTGTGTCATTCATATCACAAACTAGAAATGGTTCAATCCTTATTAGAAATTCGAAAAGTATTCCCAAGCCTTAATACTTTGTTCAATTTTTTCATCTTAAGGCTTCTCTCTTACACTTTCATATCCTATTAATGAAGTCTATTACTTCCATAAAAGTCACAATGGGGTGTTCATAACTTCCCAAGTCTATGCAAATCAATTTCCCTCTTTTACTATTGTGCCCAAGCACAAGTCTGCAATCCCAACTTTCTAGTAACCCTTAACAACTACCTTCCAAATTACCTCAAGGACTGTGCCCTACCTCTAATTTTTCTTGGGAATGATTAAGAATGCCTAAAAACGATTTGTAAACCAATAGCATGGAAGTAATAGTATATAAAACATCTTTGATATCAATTATCACGAGAGTAAAAGTGGAAAAAAGAAATGCACATCGCCATTGTTCAACTTTGATACCCTGTCACAAACTTAATATTTTTCCAAAAAAAATCTTCGAACATGGGAATTTTCCCCACTTTGCATTAACACTTGAGATCATGCAACACTGACTTACCTCAACCATAGGAGTTATACCAACCTGTTCCTACTACAACCAAACTAAACCTCTTTTCCTAAGGTCTACCCATAATTTTTTATTAGACTACAAAGAATCAAAAGAGACTAAGTCATACTCAATCAATTTCATTTAAAAATATAGAATCTATCCAACTAGAACCTCTAAAACATCCCTCCAATTTTTATTGGACCCAAGCATTCACAAGTAGCTCAATGGTTCCCACATGACTTATCTTCCAACATCCACCTCCAATGGTGTCATGCCCACTATGCTATGTGATCATGATCAGAAGTCCATTTGGCACCAAAGTTCCCACAAATGCACCCATAGCATTTGCATCCATCAAAATCCTATTTCATAGGTGTCCCTATCAGATTTATGCCCATTGTGTCTATGTCCATCTCAAATGAATTTGGTAGGCTCACCCACCACTAGTGTTCCTGGCTGGTGCACTCATCACATATGTTCCCATTGCATCTACATTCATTGAAACCATGTACATTGCAAGTGCTTCCAGAAATATATTCCCAAGTGCACCAAACAAGTGCATGAATCCAACAACCAACCTTATAACGTGCATCCAAAATTATATGGATGACATGCACCCAACAAAGTTCACCCACTTAGTCTTCCAAGCCAATGTGCACCAAATCTAGTTTACCTAATTCACCTATAAGCTCACAGATTCTTATTTCCACTTCATATGTCTTATAGTGTCCATGCCACTTGATGGAGTTTCTTGTGGGAGCCTTCTTTTTCTCACCAAGTTCCCTCTAAAATTATCTTGGTCCATCCAACTAGTGTTACATTCCACGATCTCCAATGTGCCTTGTGTTGAAGAATGTAAATTCTGATTATATTTTTGTTGTACTTTTACTATAATATTATTGTGCATCCTTCAGGAGATGTTATTGATGTACTTTGTCTTGTAGAAGTATTTTTAAGAATCAATGTACCTTTCTATTGCAATTTGGGTCAATAGTACCCACAAGAAATATTATATAAATGTTATTTTGACTCTCCCTAAAAAAGTTGGCCCTATAAGAGTAACAAGTAGGCTAGATAGGTAAATAGGTCACTCACTTGATTAGTATAAATAGAGAGGGTGCACCTCTCATTTGGACACACTCTCAACTCAAGCAAGAGAGAGAGAGAGAGAGAGAGAGAGAGAGAGAGAGAGAGGGAGAGAGAGAGAGAATAGACTCACTAGAGACAATAAGTAGTTTCTTTTGTATTTAGGGTTTATCTTATCTTGGTTGGAATTTCACTTGGTGACAAAATATATACTAAATAAGTTGATGGGTTTTTTCCCTTGTGGTTTCCTAGATAAAAATATGTGTTCTTTTTGTGTTGATGTTATTGTCTTTATTTTAGTGATCCTATTACTTATGGTTATGATGAAATGATTATAAATGTTTAAATATTATATAACCATTAAAATTATAACATGGTATTAGAGCCATCCTAGAAGAATTCCTTCTACAGCTGCAACAATTGCAACATATGCAACTGCTAGAGATTAGGGATTCATGCTTGAAACCCTGGAAGGAAAAATATAGTCATCTAGGAATTTTCTCTACAACTTTATTTTGGTAAATTTTTTGGAGCTGAAACATAAACATGCTAAATATAAAATGTTTATGTACCTTGTGTGTGAGCTTCAGCCTCAGATTCTATCTAATTTATGGGATACGATCCATGTAAAACAAGGCTCTGGCCTCTTCCATAATTTAGTTTTAAACATGTGACCTAGGTAAAACTATTATATATAGGGATAGGAATCTTCAAATTTAATTTAGTAAAACGTTATAGAAAGGGAATGAAATTTAGTTTCTCTAGTGAAAATTTCAAAATCCAAAGTTGAAACAGTGACACGTGGCATTCCCTACCAGTTCTTTATACTAAACCAGTATATAAACAGGTCACCTTGGGAAACATAGCATAAAATACACTTAGTGAATCCAATTTTTCTCTAACCTATGGGGTTGGATAGAGGAAGGATAAGAATACCTCAAGAAAAGTTTCAAACCTTGAGGAGTAGAAATTTCTGATATACAACATAATTAAGACCAGACAATGAAATAGGTTAAACAAAAGAAATATGAGAAACTAGGGATTCCTATTCGGGGCACTTCTCTCTGCACATAAAATGGAAAGGGAGGAAAATTAAAATCTCTCTAGGGGGAAACATATTCTTGTGGAGCCATATTCCAGTTCTATGGATTTTTTTATTTTTTACCTAATGCTAGTGACAAGGGAAAACTAGGGCACCAAGTTTTCTGCAGTCATGTCAACAGATTTCAGAAAAGAATACCATTGCTCGACTCACCTTGAGGAGGAACATATCTCTATCCAATAATATTTGAAAGATTCCAAACTTTAAGAATTAGATTTTCTTTTCCAAACCCCAGGTCATCCAAGAATAATTTTTCCAAAAGAACTTGAAGCAAACACTTGCTTGGAGAAATCTTATTGGTAAGCACTATTTTTTGTATTTCCATTTGAGGTTCCCATTTTATCAATATGACAAACAATACCAGGATTGAAGGAAATATTGAAGGAGATGATAACTTCCAAGAATGGAAGTACAGAGTACTTCTCATACTAGAAGTACATGACCTGGAAAACTATGTCAAAGATAAAGTTGTAGAGCCAGAAGGATACGAATACAAAGCTAAGCACAAAAAGAATATTGTTAAGGCCAAGAGGATTATTTCCAATACCATCAAGGATAATTTAATCCCACATGTATCCTCCTTGAATACTCCCAAGGATATGTTTGATTCTTTGACTAGCCTTTAAGAAAGGAAGGAAGGATAAATACCATGCTCATGCTACAAAAGATAATGAACCAATTAAGAAGAGATCAAGGGAATTTTCCTCAAGTGATGAGGAATGTGTACTTCGATACAAAAGGATTCACTACATAATATGAAGCTTATCCTATTAAATGGGTAGGAGTCACCTAAAAATTTGGACTCTGGAAAACCCATGAAGATGAAGATGATTCTCTATGGAAGAACCTCTTATACATTTCATCATTGGATAAGAAGCGATGCAGTCATGGATGAAGAATAAGGGACACAAAGATTTAGCACCAATACAGAGTTCTAAGCGATATATGGTGTAGAATACTTTCTCAACATTTTCTATCATGAGAAAGATAGACACATGTCCTCATAATCAAATGATGACATATAGCATGCTCTAGGAAGGAGAGAAATATCAAGAGGGATCCTACCAAACAATTAAAGATAATTATTTGATTTGTCATTCCTTGCGTAAATCATATTGCTTAATTGTGTAAATATTCATGTTCCTATATTTAGGAAGTGTATTATGCATGTTAGGGTGTTTTCATTGATGAACAATATACTACTTATATGAATGTGATGAGTAAGTGGCATATGGTGATGCAAAACATTCCATTAGGAATTATTGCTTATCTAGAGTGAAGCACCTTTGCTGACATGTTGAGAGTAGTGCATGCTCTTAATTATGCTCTGGTAGAGATGGAAGGAATTTATAAAGTTACCATATGTATAAATATATGGATGAATGTCATTTTAGTGAAAGTAGCTTCATGACTGTGCGACCTATGCATACGAATTTGTCATTATGTTTTGAAAATTCTGAAATGTTTATAATCATGCAACTAAACTTGAATTTTAGGAAAGATTGTGTGTAATTACATACAAGAGAAGAATGATGAGACTTGTTACAAAGAACAAATGACAACAATTTAGTCATGATGCTCAATAATATTTATGAAATTAAGCATACTGCAAATGTACAAAGAAAGGTTTCTCTCGGAAACAGGGAGCCAACTATGATGATACATTTTTCTAGTGGCCAAACACACTTCTTTAGTGATGTATATTACACTCAAGTGATGGATATAGAACAACCTACAGGATTCATGACTCTCTACAAAGAGCCACATGTGTGTAGAAGGATTTACACAAGCTCAAAAGTCACCCATGGGATATCATGCTAGAACATACACTTTAATGGTGAGCTTAAGGATCACCTATATTGATGAGGACTCAACCTTTTCTACAAGGTTGAATATGAGGAGCTCATACATTGTTGCAAGAGGAACTTGCAATAGAGTTTGAGATGAAGGATATTGGTATATAGGGACATTGAAAGAAAGAAATTAACATCTATTTGATAATAGATGAAATAGATGGATACATGGAAGATCAATAATAGATAAGGCTACTAGTCACTCCAGTACAAAATGTACCGATGTAGAGAGTACAAGATGGAGAGGGAGGATAGTGCCTAGTTATAGAGGGATCAAGAAATATCCACTTTAGAGGAAGTGACTACAACATAAATTGCAAAGATAGATGGAGAGACATTATCACTTAGCCTCTATCTATGGAAAATGTCGGTTTCCCTAGAATTTTATCAATATGCTCAGAGCGATACTATATGTCTCCCCTCACTGAGAGGAATTAGTTCTTAGAATTCAATAATATTGGCATGATTCTTGGGATTAGTGGTGTGACAGAATCTAGATGAGATTTTCTCGACTCAAGCAGAATATGTTGTGGTGATCCTGAATAAATTTGGGATGACGGACTGAGAATCTATGACTACACCATTGGCATCAAAATTGAATTTTTTTTGTCATACTACTTCATATATAGTTTATGCTACATGATACTTACATATTATTGGTTTGCTTATGTACATGATGAACATTAGGATAGATATATGCTTTGTGCTAAACATATTGAGTAAAAACATGGTATATTCAAGATGTGTTCACATGATTTTAGAAAATAATGTTTTTAGGTAATTTTCAATGTCCCTTTTTAAGAATTTTCCCAATGTGCTCAAATTCACCAAATTTCAACTCTAGGTAAATGGATACAACTGATTCCAAAATCCTCCAATTACTTTAAAACTTGGTGAGGAATGTAATAATGGGTGATGGGACACATTAAAACATCTATAATACATATAATCAACTTATATACATGGGAACTTCACTTAGTGAACCTCTCACATAGCACGTACGATCGTGGGATATTAAAGAATACCCTTAATTTCCAGAGATATTGACCCAAAATATTTTTTTTTGACACTCCCTCTCAATAATTCNAAACCACCCTACCCACCCCCACCTTAAACCCCTCATCCCCCCAATACCTGCAATATATTGGTTCAATTTTTTATAATTTTAAAACCCACAATATGAAATAATGTGATAGGATATTGGTCAAAAAGAGAAGACCCCATGCTTATATATCCAACCATGGTCTCCACTTTTCAAGGGAAGAAGTTCCGGGACAAGACTAGTCAATTTGGGAGGTGGAAATCCCCACTGGGTCCTGGAACAAATCTCTTCCAAACACTGTACAACCTCCACTAATGGTTGTTATAATACTTGTCTCTATTATAATACATTAATTAAAATATATTTACAGAATTACATATTGTTTTGGTGTCGATTAGGTATCCAATAGAACTCAGGGAATTTACTAGTAATTTTGAGGCTCGAACCCCCAATGGTAGATGGCTCCAAATAGCTCTGAATGCTCTAAAATTGTACCAGAAGGTGCATGAATGATGTTAGTACATAAAAATTGTTTTTATAGGTTTATTTAAACCATCAAATGACTTCTGCAACTCACTTCATCAATCTGGTCAAAGTAGGAGTTTTTACTAACAAATTGGGGTTCCATCTCCCCCTAGATAAATGCTTAAAATGGCTTCTCAAATGCTCCCAAAACCAATTGAATTTATAAAAATATGTATATAATGTTTAATATACATTATTGAATTCTCATATTCATCATTATTCATTTTATACATGTTTTTATAACCCTCTCCCAAATAGCTACAAAATCACTAATTCGACCCTTGGGGAAATGGCACCAAATATTCTCCAAATGCAATTAAACTGAGTAAGATGAATTGAAATGCTTAAGTGCTGAAAATTAAACTTGTAATAATAATAAATTACATTCTGTTCATCCTAATATATCATATATACATTATTCCATTGAAAATAATCAGCATTCACATAGCATACATCAATATAGTGGGGAAATTGTTATTGTTTGCTCATTAATAGCCACTTTTGCATACAACCCTTTGGTATTTATACCTGATAATTTATTATAATGAATAAAATATAATATTTAACTTATTATAATCATAAATGGTCCAGGATATTCTCTCACAAAGAGTACAATAGCTCACCCAAAGCGCAATCCCTCCATGAGCAAGAATATGCAATAAAAACTAGAAATGGTTGAGAGAAAGTGTTTGTAATGTCCCCGGTTTTGACCCCATTTGCATGATGTATATATTGTAATTAATCATGGTGAGGAGCTCAAGGCAAAAGCCCCACCATCGATTTGGTCGTGTATGTTTCGGCAATGGGGATAATTGCCGATGGTATGTCGTGCTATCCGCCACATTTTAATATGGCATCATGCAAACACACACATCAAATAAAAATGAAACCACAACCAGCTACGGCAGTGCAATGTTAAAATGAAAAGGGCATGGTCCCAAAGGATAAGGGGTGGGGGATGTCAAACCTTGGTTATGGGGGGGAAAACCCATGTTTTGTTACCTTGTTGTTTCACCACCTTTGTTGTTTGTCACCTTTTGCCTCATCCAACCTTGTCAACCTCTTTAATGCTTCAGCTAGTGGTTGGGGAGTTATGGCTGAGTGGCTGAAGGCATTTATTGCTGGAGAAAACGTGGGTAAAGAGGCAAGCAATTCCTCTATCTTCCCCACAACTCCATTCTCCCCATGGTCAGTTGCTCTCACGCCTGGTTAGTTCTTCCTCACGCGTAGGCTGGGATTGTATGTTTTTGTTCCTCCTCGCACACTAGTCACAGCTCTTCTCTGGTTTGTGCACGCAGCAAGAAGGTAGAACGGCCTCAAGGGCCTGAATTCTCCTGGTATGTGTCCAGACCGTGGTTTTTAATCCACGATTTCTGCTTGCTGTTGATTTTCACCCATGATTTGGGTTGCTGTCTTTCTTCCACGACTGTTGGATGCTGCTGAGTCGTTTCCATGTTGTGAGCCGTGCTCACTGCCTGTATTTTGGGGCTGTGTCTTTCCCCATGTGTTTTGTTGGCTGTGGGTTCCAATTTCATTTTGGACCACTGGAGATTGCCAATCTGTTGGATGTGTTTTCCTCTGTCCATGTTGAGAGCTGGCCTCTCCTCTGTTCGTGGGCTGTATGATGTTGCCCAGCCGTTCCATTGAGAAATTGTGAGTGCCGTTGGCTGAATTTCTCTGTTTTGGGACTGTGGTTTGTTGTTATCCTTCATTGTGTGTTGTGGCTGAGTTGTTTTGGCCACGTTAGGGCCAAAACCAACACTGAGTTGCCTTGTGGGCTTGAGCTATGCCCAGTGTTTGTTTGGGATCTTTCCCCGGTTGTTTGCCTTCTTCACAGAGCTGTGAAGAGTTGTTTAGCTACTGGTATGCAGTGGTTGTCCCCTTGGGATGTGCTGGCTTGGCCAATCTGTGAAGGCCTGTTAAACCCCGCTGTGCCTGGTTTGCTGTTTGTGTCCCCTTGGCTAAGTATAAGCCTGCAATTGACCCTTATTCCGGAGGAATCATGCCCAGCTCGGGGGTGGCAGCGTTGCTGAGAGATTGATGAGCAAGCTGGCCTATGGTTGGGTGGAACGTTGTAGTGACGTAGCTAGTTGTGGGTGAATTCTTCATCAAAAGATAAGTCTGCTGTCTATACTTCATCTCTGCAATTTATATTGATGTTAAATGAACTATAATGATCTTGTTGAATGCTGGCTTATGAGTATGTGTGCTTCCGCTGTATGATTGAAGATAAATGCATCTGTGTATGCTTAATTCCAGCATTGATTTCATTTGATTATGTTCATGGGCTGTTTTCCCGGCTGTGTTGATGTGTTGGTCACGTCCTCTTCGTCGGTCTGAGGGATGGGGACGTGACAGTGTTGCACTAGACGAAACCAAGAGATTCCTTGTAGCTTAAAAATGAAAATAAAAAATACATTAAATCTCCATGAAATACCTAAGTGGCCTCCCCAAACACCAACTTGGATGGGAATCTTTCACCCTCGAAATTGGCTAAGGCAAGAAACTAATCATCCACTAGCTCTCTCTCTTCACAAATGCAAATTTCTCAAATGATCAAAAGCTCTTCTCTTGGTTGATCCTTGTATTTTATAAACATCCTTATCCTTCTAAGTTTACCAATACATACAAAAACTCAAGCCAATTTGAATTAGGGTGTGTTCTCAAGATTTTCCATGTGTCCTCCTTCTCCTAGCCTTCCATCTTCGCCCAATTTGAGTAGGAACCCATTGAGATTCCCCAACTCAAATGATAAACCTATTGGATGCTATATTCATACATGACATGTAATAATGGTCAAATTTCATCCTTCAGGTCTTAAATATGTCATAAATGGCATAGCATCTTCATAATTGGTGTTATAGATGTCATAGATGTTAGGGAATCTAGCCCAACTGTCCAAGAAGCTCCCATTTGACTCTTCCTCTCCCATTTAAGTTAAATTTCCTTCCAAAATATACCTATGATGCATATTTCCAATTTTATTATACTTCTATCTCATCCAATAACATTCGGCTTCCCATGGATTTGAAATTGCAAGAGGAGGATTCCATGTGGCACATAAATTCTAGCTTGTGTGGGCCCCAAAATCTTCATGTGCCTCCATGCTCCATTTCCACTTAAATTTTATCTTTTATTTATTTAATTATATCCATTGTTAAATATTTATTCCATTCTAATTTTCTAACATCATTTATTATCTCCCTTATTAAAATTTCAAATGTATCCATCCAACCTAGGAAACTAGTAGGATTGATGGAATTGTCCTGCTATGCAATTATTTAATTGGGGACATGAAAAATCATCCCCTATCAATGTTTCTTGTCCTCAAGCAATTAAAATATTTTATTCTGCAATAGTTTTTTATATTCCCAAGTTGCATCCTCATTTGGTACTCATTCCTTTGCACCAAGTGCTATGTTATGGTTCTATTCATTAATTTTCTTTAGCTGCAATTTTAGTAGGGGCACTCATGTACTACAATTTTGTTTTCCAAAAATTAAAGAGACGTGTATTGTGCATATTGATATATCATGTAATATCACCACTAACACCAAAAGGATCAATCAAATCCATAAAAACAAAATTTGTGCAAATAATCTTTACCTCCATATTTTGGGAAACCTTTTCTGAACTTTCGCCCATTTTTTCTTATGTATAATTCTTTGAAGTTGGTGTTGAGTTACCAAAATTTTAGCTTCTTAAGATTCCTAGAAATTTAAGAGAGGAATCACCATGCTTTCTTCTGCACTACTCTGATTACAATTGTCTTCTCAAGTGGTGACTAAATCTCCAATGCTGCTTGTTTCCCCCACAATTAAAACCAATGAGACCAAAAACAATCCCAGGGTCCCATATGATCCTGATACATGCATGGTGTAAAATGTCTATGATGAAATTCCATGAAATTCAAGCATGTTAAAATTGAATCCATCTCTCAAAAGGTCTCCCACATAGGAAACTGGAACACTACTCTGCAAATATGAACTCAAATAACTGAAGGTTAGTTTGCTTTCTCAAACCAACAACCAAAGTGCTACTCCAATTGAGATGAAACCAAGAAATTCCAGGCTCCCATTGCTGGTGTTTCACCCTTCCAAACATCATGAGTGAAAAATATAGATCATGACAGTACATAAAAACATCATACAAGTGTACATTAAGAAGGTACCTCATCAAAGAATCATGAAAGTGATTGTACATCCAAGTAAGTAGATATTCGTGTGGATGATACACATACGCATAAATTATTATATCAGTTCTGATCCAATGACATAGGTGATGATCCCATGACCTATAATTCTGCTCCAAAATAATGTAATATGCATCAAAATAATAATCAGCCATTTTTTCTTTCATCCAATAAGTGAATGAAGAATCTCCACCAAAATATGAACCAAATAAGGAGCAAAGAAAATATGAAGACTTCAAGTTGCTCAAAGAAGTCTCATCAATACTCCCATGAATATGTATATCATCATGAAATAACAAAGGATGTTTCTGCCAACAATAATGTTCCTCAATCATTTACCTCTTCACCCAAGTGTGGGATGAAGTTCCTCCAACATCAAATGGATTAGGCAAGGACCAAGTAAAATCATGATTCTCCAAGTGACTCAAGTGAACATCATAGGTGCACCCATGTAGATTTGTATCATCATAATGTAACAAAATATGCTTCTGAAAATGTAAAGAATATGGTTCTATAATCATGTCATCATCAAAAGGAGAGATATAAATTCCATGCTCTTCATGTGGCACTATAAAAAATAAACCTTTCACCCATACTTCATTAGGATGAATGCTGCAAAATTTGGAACTGTAGGATGTAGGATAAAGAACCAACTCACCCAAAGGATTAGAAAGTGAAAAAATTTCATCATGTGAAGGATCCATAAGGGTAGGATTATGCACCTCCCTTAAAAATGAAAAACTGTCCTCATGAGTTGGTTCCAAGGTGGTGGAATCATGCACTTCTTCAAAAAGTGTGTAACCATTTTCAACAGGCAACTCAATTTCCTCTTCCACCACTACTAGTGATTGGATCTCATCAATATAATATTCAAACACATCAAGAACTCACAATTTTTAATCTTTCTCATGATCCATCATGTCATAAGAATCCTCCAAGTAATCTACCCTATGACAATCTAAAACATAGGAGGAAGAACAAGTATCTTGCAACCTCTCAAGAAGTTGCTCGTTTTGAATTTGGAGCTTATGAATATCTTCATTATTCTTCAAGTAGGATTCATGTAACCATTCACGAAGCTCAATCACATTTTTCTATAAAAAAGAAAATACATGAAATTACCTTTGATTTTGCGCATTGCTCTTTTGAATCTTCTCCATGTCTTCAAGGAAGGATGGCTTCTCCAATGAAGAAGCTTTCCAACAAGTATTTGATACCAATTCTTGAGTGTCAATGATTATCCTAAGGTCCTATTGGATATCCCTTTCACTCATCTTAAAATACCCTTCAATGAAGGATGGTTCATGAGACTGAACCTCCTCTTCTTTTCTCTATTTGATTTGATCAACTTCTTGAAGCTCAAGTGGTGATGGGGAAGTTGATTTGGGTTCTTCGTTATCTATCACAAGGTGTTCATCTTCATTCTTATGAGAAATTTTAATTGCAGAAAATTTTTATTATCTGATCTCTATTTCACCAACATAGAGTTGTGAGTACCCATCAGTAGGTACTCCTTCACAGTTCAAGCATCCATCAGCAGATGCCCTTTGGTCTATGTCCACAGTTGAATGTGTCTCGGAATGATATTCTAAAGTTTCAAGGGAATATTTTTAATTCTCATGTGATTTTTCCTCATATTTTTCATAGTCACTTGGGATTGAATTTTGATTCTCATAATATAATTATTTTTTTGTTTCACCACCCACAGAACTTGGTGGCTCCTTGGTCTCCTCCATATTTGTGCATTGCTAATTATTCCTTAATAAATTAACATTTGAATTATTGTTCCTATATAGATTCAACCAGTCATAAAATTATTCAAAATTAATGGTATTATATGTCTTTCCATGATGTAAAATTGTACTACCCCTTGCTTCCAGTTTACCCCTAAGTTGGCTAGCCATCATTTCAAATACTTGCATAATATGCTTAGTTGTGTCATCACAATATGACTTAAGCCATTTCTTAAATTAATATCTGTAATACATAACTTAAATAGGTTCCAATACCATGCTCTGATACCACTGTAATTTCCCTTTTCAATAATTTTCCCAATGTGCTCAAATTAACCAAATTTCAACTCTAGGTATATGGATACAACTGATTCTAAACTCCTCCAATTACTTTCAAACTTGGCGAGGAAGGTAATTAGGGGGGGTGGGAAAAATTTAAACATCTATAATACATATAATCAAGTGATATAACCAACCATGGTCTGAAATTTGAAAGGGAAAAAGTTTTGGGACAAGACTAGTCAATTTGGGAGGTGGAAATCCCCCCCTGGGTCCTGGAACAAATCTCTTCCAAACACTATACAACCTCCACTAATGGTTGGTATGACCCTTGGATATTTATAATAAATTAATTAAATTATATTTTCATCATGATATGTGTTTTTGGGGTCTATTAGGTATCCAATAGAACTCAGGGAATTTACTAGTAATTTTGAGGCTCAAACCCCCAATGGTAGGTGGCTCCAAATAGATCCAAATGCTCTCAAATTGTAAAAAAATGTGTATTAAATGTGTTAATACATAAAAATGGTTTTTACAGGTGTATTTAAACCATCAAATTAATTTTTCAACTCACTTCGGAAATCTGGTCAAAGTAGGAGTTTTTACTAACAAATTGGGGTTCCAATTCCCTCTGGGTAAATGCTAAAAATGGATTCTCAAATGATCCCAAACCCACTAGAATTTATGAAAATAGGAAGAGTATGTTTAAGGTAAATTATTAAAGTATAATTTTCATTATTATTGACTTATACAAGCTGTTATAACCCTCTCCCAAACAGCTACAAAATCACTAATTCGACCCTTGGGGAAATGGCACCAAATCTTCTCCAAATGAAATTAAACTGAGAAAGATGAATTCAAATGCTTATTTTATAAAAATTAAACTTCTAATACTAATAAATTAAATTACATTCATCACAAATATATCAGAGATACATTCTTCCATTCGAAATAATCAGCATTACCATGGTATACATCAATATAGTGGGGAAATGGTCATTGTTTGCTCATTAATAGTCACTTTTACATACAACCCTTTGGTATTTAGACACAATAATTTCCAAGAATGTATAAAATATAATATTAAACTTATTACAATAATAAATGGACTAGGATAATCTCTCCCAAAGACAACAATATCTCACCCAAAGTGCAATCCCTCCATGAGCAAGAATATACAATAAAAATTGGAAATGGTTGAGAGAAAGTGATGCACTAGAAGGAACCACGAGATGACCTATATTTTAAACCTAAAAATAAAAAATGCATTAAATCTCCATGAAATACTTTAGTGTCCTCTCTAAACACTAACGTGGATGGGAATCTTTCACCCTCTAAATTGGCTAAGGCAAGAAACTAGTCATTCACTAGCTCTCTCTCTCTCTTCACAAATGCAAATTTCTCAAATGACCAAAAGATATTCTCTTGGTTGATCCATATATTTTATAAAAATAATTACCCTTATAAGGTTTCCAATCCATCCACAAACTCAATCCAACTCGAATTAGGGTGTGTGCTCAATATTTTCCATGTGTCCTCCCTTTCCTAGCCTTCCATCTTCCCCCAATTCGAGTAGGGACCCATTGAGCTTCCCCAACTCACAAGAGCGCCTTCCTGGATGATAAATTTAGGAATGAAATTTCATAATGTTTATATTTCAGCCTTAGTTCTGCAATATGTTATAAATTTCATAACATCTTCATCATTGGTTTCATAGATGTCATAGATGTTAGGGAATCTAGCCCAAGTGTCCAAGAAGCTCCCATTTGACTCTTCCTCTCCCATGTAAGTTAAATTTCCTTAAAAATTAGAGCTATGATGGATATGGACAAGTGTATTATCCTTCTAACTCATCCAAGAATGTTAGGTTTCCCATGGATTCAAAATTGCAAGAGGAGGATGCCATGTGGCACAGAAATTCTAGCTTGTGTGGGCCCCAAAATATCCATGTGTCTCCATGCTCCATTGCCACTTCAATTTTCTCTTGTATTTATTTAATTATCTCCATTATTAAATATTTATTCCATTCTAATGTCTGAACATCATTTATTATCTCTCTTTTTAAAATTCCAAATGTATCCATCCCACCTAGGAAACTAGTAGGATTGAAGGAATTGTCCTGCTATGTAATTATTTAATTGGGTACATGACATACTTGAAGGGTATGAATGAGTATATCCTCGGATATTTGAGAGATAGGAAGATTATCCTACAGGGCTATGCAGACTTAGATTGGGTTGGTACTTCTATAGACATAAATACCACTTTAGGGTGTTGCTTCAATTTTGGGTCTGACATGATTTCTAGGTTCAACAAGAAGAAAATGAGTGTAGCATTGGGTACAACTGAGGTAGAGTATATTACATATTGTTCAACAAGATTTTAGACAGTGTGTATTTGAGAGCTACTTTCAATATTATTTGATTTTAAGTTAGAGATGACTTGTGTTTTTTGTGACAACCAGAGTTGTGTAAAGTTGTCTAAGAACCTTGTGTTCCATGAAAATTCAAAGCACAATGAGATATGATATCACTATATCCAGGATATGGTGTAGATAAGAGAAATGAAGCTCTATTATGTTACAAGAGATGAGTATATATTCTATGTATTGACCAAGCCTTTGGTGAGAGTGGAGTTTGAGTACTTCAGGGACAAGCTTGGAGTTGTCTAGATTGATGTCCATCACAAGAGGGAGTGATGAGTCCTTTTGTTATTCACATCCATCATGAAAAAGGGATATCTCTATGGAAGATGAGTGGTCTTCAAATCCAACATGAAAAATGGATGGATCTGTATGAGACATTCATGCAGTATGAGAAAGGACTGGCACTACATATTGTTGATGTATTTGTAACTTCATAATGTATTCACTTGTATATTTCTTATTGTATTTCATTATACCCTGACAAAGATGTTTGTTCCTACAAATATATTAAAGTCATGTAAATTCATTGAGGTTAACCCTCCATTGTAAGTTGGGGTAATATTCCACACAATTGAGTTGAGGTTAACCCTCCATTGTAAGTCGGGGCAATATTCCCGACAATTGAGTTGTATTAGGGTTATTAGACTCTCCTAGTGAGGTCGACCCTGTAGACTAATTGTCAAGTGAAAAAAAAAGTATAAATAGAGAGTGAGACTCTCTATTTGAAACACACACACACTCAATAGTAGCGCATGAGTGAGAAAGGATTATCTCTCATAAGAGAGAGAGAGAACAATTGTTGGAGATCATCTTTGTATCTTTGGGTTTTACTTTTGCATTTGGTGTTGATTCTATTTCTGAGGAAGTTGCGGGGTTTTCTCCTTTATGGTTTCCCCAAGGAAAATTCTTTGTGTCTCTTGTATCTTGTGATTATTGTTGTGCATTTTATTGTCTCAGATAATATCCTAGATCATATTGATTAAATGATAAAAATAAAACATGGTATCAGAGCTAACCTAAGAAGAAGACAATGTGCAACTACAGGAACTAGGGATTCCTAGTTGAAGGTGTTCTCTCCACAAATCATCAAGCAAGGAGGGATAGGCTAAAAAACCTCAATAGGGATCATCTATTGGTGGTATCATTTTTTGAATCATATAAGTTTCACTGTACAACTGTAATACAACTACAATGGAAGCAAATGGAAATTAGGGTTTCATGTTTGAAAACCCTAAAATACTAAAACTAGTAGTTTTGGTACATTCACTATATCTAGATATTGGAGAAGGACCAGGAGCTGAAACGTTTATAGAACAAAAAAAAATTCCCAACGAACCGTTTGTAAAAGTTTCAGACTGATATTCACTATATTCTATGAGATATGATTCCTCCAAATCAAGGTTCCAGCCTCCTCTAGAATGCAGTCATAAACAGGTGACCTAGGGATATTTGATATATCTCATGCTAGGAAGGTCCAAATGAAATTTCACAAGATGTTACAAATAGGGAACGAACTGCAATTTTTGTGTTAAATTTTTTAGACCCCGAAGGTGAAACAGTGACACGTGGAAGTCTGTACAAGTTATATATTCTGAACAGTCCTGAAATACGTCACCTTGGGAAAACATACATAAGTCCCAATTGGTGAAACCAATTCTGCTCTAAACTATGCTTTTAGAAAGAGAACAGGAAAGGATACCTCGGTGAAAAGTTTCAGACATAGAGGAGCTGTAATTTCAGATATACCGTAGAAACAATATCAAGAATTTTTGCATAAGAAGTTGAAAACCAGGGCTTCCTGTTCCGAGAGATTCCCTCCACTGTTTTCAGAAAAGGAGTACATTGGACAACTCACCTTGAAGAGGCGCACATTTCTATCTAATTAGAAGTTTGAAATTCCAAGTTTTGAAAATTAGGGTTTCTCTAACAAACCCTAGATCATCCAGCTCCGAAACCAGGACAGACACATCAAATTGGTAAGATCTAAATTTTTACTATTCACATTTGAGGTTCGCATTTCAAAATGACTAATCACACCATCTTGATGACAAGCTTGGTGAAGCTGACAAATTATGAGTATGGAAGTATAGGACCTCTATGATCCTTGAATAAATTGACTTGGAACAGTATTTCAGTAAGAAAGATCTAGGAGCCAGAGGGAGATGAGGCCAAGGTTAGAGCCAAGAGAATCATTGCAGATTCTATTAAAGATCATTTCATCCCTCTTGTGTCATCCTTGAAGACACCAAAAGGAATCGTTCGTTGCTATGAGGAAGCAATAGAAGAAGAACAAGATATTATTATAACCGCCTTGAATGGCCTCCTAGGATCATGGGATTCATTCATTCGAGGAATGTGTGGAAGCAATAGAAGAAGAACAAGATATTGTTATAACCACCTTGAATGGCCTCCTAGGATCATGGGATTCATTCATTCGAGGAAGAATGTACACAAGAAGAAGCTCGACTCATAATAAGAGAAGAGATGATGGGAGAAAATAAAGATCAATCTCTCATGATTCAAAGAAGATCCCTTAAGTGATTAGGAATATGAAGGATTCAATTATTGAAGAACCTATTATCCATATTAGCACTTGGATAAGAAATGTGATGTTATGAATGAATAATATGATGAAGATGAAGGCTCAAGAAGGAGTCTACCCACGAAACAAATAAAGGTAAGTATTTGAATTGTCTTTTCCTATATATCTAGTTGTTTAGTTGTGAAATGTATTATGCATGATAGAATGTCTACATTAATGAACAATATACTACTAATATGCATGTTATGGGTAAGTAGCCTATAGTGCTACACAACACTCCATTACTACTTATCAAGGATGAAACCTCTTTGATAACATATTGGGATTAGTGCATAATATCAATAATGTTATGGTAGATATGGAAGGCATCTGGAAAGTTTCTGTGTATGCCATATATGAATGAATGTTGTATTGGCTAAAATAGTTGCATGATTATATCTTCATGCTTAAGAATTTTCCATTATGAATATGCCTTATGAAATATGTCTAACCATACGGCTTGTACATTTGACTTGTAGGAAATATCACTTACAATCACCTATAAGAAAAGAAGGATGAGACTTGTTCCAAAGAACAAGGTGATGACAGTTCAAAAGAGAAACTTGAAGATTACCAAGTCGAAGCTTCCATAGAGAAAGAAAAGCTTCAGAAGAATATAAATGAAGAACAGTATGAAGAGACTTCAAGAGGCCTTAGACACACTCTAGTTATGCAACGTTGTTGAGTGACATCATTAATGCATAACTTTCTATCTATGAAGAAGTAGAAAAGAAGAAAGGGAAGGAGACTATGACCAAAGAGTACCATTTCTAGAAGAATGATGTCTAGGATGCAGTCTAGAGACCTGAATGGAATTTTGTAGTGTCTTCCATATGGATCTACAAGATCTAGCATGTAGTAGATGCAAACATCATGAAATACAAGGAAATATTCCTAGCACGAGGCTTCTCACAAAAAGAAGGAATAGAATATGAAGGGACATTTGCAGCCATTGGGAGTTGAGACACATGACAAGAAGACTCATGTGTGCAAATTAAAGAAGGCCTTGTATGAGCTCAAAGGAACCCATGGAATAACACATACATGAGGAGATCGAAGAGCACCAAGATTGATGAAGATCTTAACCATTTCTACAAGGTTGAAGATGAAATCCTATAGAGGATGACAAGCTCATAGATGAGTGTGAGAAGAAATTTTGAAAAGGTTCAAGATAGAGGATCTTGATTTCCAGTGAAAATAGATGAATACATAGAATATTATTATCAGAGGAAGCTACTTGTCACTCCATTACAAAATGTTTCAATACATAGAGTACAAAAGGCAGAGGGAGTGATTGAAGAAGATCCCGAGGTTCAACATGGTATGATAGGATGGACATATTACTTATGTCTCTAGGCTTTACTGAGAGTAAAGCGGATTCGAACCTTTAATTCAAGGTTGAAGGAAGAAGACCAGTGATGCTCCTATTATATGTTGATGACAGATGCCACTAAGAAGAAGAGCACCTTGGGATGCTTCTTCAGTTTGAGATCCAGTATGGACTACTGATTTGGCACGATGGAGTCGTGCTCGGCTATTTGTGAGGTAGTATGTTTCTTTTGAAAACTACTATTTGATTTGATTGATCTAACTTGCATTTTTGTATGATGTAGAGAGGAGCAGTGAAGCTCTAGTATGTGATCCAGATTGAGATCTCTTGAAAGAGGGAGTGATGAGTTCTAGCATAGCCGGTGAGACAGGTTGTCTGAGCATAAAATCCTAGGGAAGCTCATAGGTTGCTCAGACATAATCAGTCCTTTAGGTTGTCCTTGGATGTAATCAGTCCTGGTGAAGATCGCAGATTATCCTTAGACGTAATCATCCTTGATGTGATTCTATGTTAAAAATGGCTAGAGTGAAGTTTGAGTACTTCAGAGAAAAGCTTAGTGTTCTTTAGATCAAGGTTCCTTCCAAGGGGAAGTGATGAGTCTGAGAGCCTTTCTGACATGGTGGAATCTTGGAGGATCCCATGGTAAGATGTAGGTGTAGAGCCTTTCTAACATGGTGGCAGGATGGGCCTCCCATGGTCATATGTAAGTGCATATCCTTTCTGACATGGTGGCAGGCTGGGGCTCCCATGGTCAGATGTAAGTGTAGAGCCTTTTTGATATGGTGGTAGGTTGGGCCTCCCATGGTCAGATTTAAGTGCAGAGCATTTCTAACATGGTGGTAGGTTGGGCCTCCCATGTCCATATGTAAGTGCATGTCCTTTCTGACATGGTGGCAGGTTGGGCCTCCCATGGTCAGATGTAAGTACTGGGCCTTTCTGACATGGTGGCAAGCTGGGCCTCCCATGGTCATATGTAAGTGCTGGGAATTTTCGACATGGTGGTATGTTGGGCCTTCCATGGTCATATATAAGTGTTGATACCTACATCTAGCATGAAAAATGGTTGGCTCTATAGAACTTCCTATGATGAGTACAATTGAGAGATAGAACCATTTGCTCGAGATAGTGGTAGCAATGATGATGATGATCCAGTGATGATGATGATCCAACTTTTATGATGACTTAGCTTTAATGATGATCCAACTTTGGTGATTATGCATCTTTGATGATGATGATCTAGTAATGAAGAGTTGTCCTGATGAACTATGTCAATATAATACCTTCCTAGTTAAGAGGGAGTGTTGATGTATTTGTAACTTTGGAATGTATTCACTTGTATATTTCTTATTTTATTTCATTATACCCTGATGGAGATGTTTTTTTCTCTGAATATAATAAAGTCATGTAAATTCATTGAGGATAACCCTTCATTATAAGTCGAGGAAATAGTCCCCACAATTGACTTGAGGTTAACCCTCCATTGTAAGTCGGGGCAATAGTCCCCACAATTGAGTTGTATTAGGGTTATTAGACTCTCCTAGTGAGGTTGGCCCTGTAGAGTAACTGTCAAGTAGAAAACCAGTATAAATAGAGAGTGATTCTCTCTATTTGAAACACACACTCACTCAACAATAGCGCATGAGTGAAAGAGGAGTATCTCCCACAAGGGAGAGAGAGAGAACAACTATCGGAGATCATCTTTGTATCTTTGGGTTTTACTTTTGATTTTGGTGCTCATTCTATCTCTGAGGAAGTTGTAGGGTTTTCTCCTTTATGGTTTCCCCCAGGAAAATTCTTTGTGTCTTCTGTCTCTTGTGATTATTGTTGTGCATGTTATTCTCTCAGATAAAATTCTAGATCATATTGATAAAATGATAAAAATATAACACATATGTGTGCACCCAGTATGAAAAAGTATTGGTCATTGCATGGGTAGATCCTATGGTTGTATCGTCACTTAGATGACGGTAGATCCCAATATGATTGGTATTATCACTAAGATGATATCCCAACATGGTTGGTCATATCACTGAGAGGGTAGATACTCTCATGGTTGGTTGTATCATTGAGAGGGTGGATCCCAACATGGATAGTTGTATCATCGAGAGGGTATATCTCGGCATGGCTAGTTTTATCATTGAGAGGGTAGATTCCATCATGGCTATTCATATCACTGAGAGGGTAGATCCCATCAGGGCTATTCCTATCATTGAGAGGGTAGATCCCAACATGGTTGGTTGTATCAGCGATATATGAGGGTTGATCCCAGTCGGTTCAGTTGTATCACTGATATGTGAGGGTTGATCCCAATTGGGATGGTTGTATCACCGAGACATGAGGGTAGATCCGATCTAGGCTGGTTTTATCATAGATACATGAGGGTAGCACCTATCATGAAATAAGGATGGTGTAGCACCAAGACGAAAGGTACAATCAACATGAAAAATGGTTGGTTGCTATATGGGATTCTTATAATGTTTATATTTGAGAGATGTCACAAGTCAATGGTCTTAGTACCAAGTTGTAGCAACAGTGATGAAGTCCAATGATGATGTCTAGAGATGATTCCTAATGATGACGCTCAATTACGAGTGACGAGATCTAGTGATGATTTCTAGGGATGATGACCGTGGTGGAAGAATACCTTCCTTGTTAAGGGGAAGTGTTGAATATGTAACTTCATGATATAGTCTTGATGTAATTTTACTGTATTACTGTTGTATCTCCTTCGGGAGATGTTATTAATGTACTTGATCATGTAAAAGTATTTGTAAGAATCAATCTGACCCTTTCGTTGTAATTCGAGTCAATAGTACCCAAGAGAAACATTGTATAAATGTTATTTTGAGTCTTCATAGATAAGTAATCCATATAGGAGTAACAAGTCATCCCATTTAGGTAAAAATGTCACTCACTTGATTAGTATAAATAGAGAGGGTTCACCTCTAATTTGTACACACTCTCAACTCAAGCAAGTGCACATATATATATATATATATATATATATATATATATATAGAGAGAGAGAGAGAGAGAGAGAGAGAGAGTTGGGGCTCCAACCCTAAGGGTCTTTAGGGTCTTTAGCTTTGGTAACTTCGCGGTTTTTGTGGAAGTGTAAGCGGAGTTACGACCTAACAATAGTCTTAGGGGTGTCGCGGGTGGGTTGAAACCCCTTTTTGTAATTAACCCTTGGTGTAAATCCAGGGTTAGGGTTTTGGGCGCCCATGGTTTAAGTCCATGGTTTTGTAATAGTGCGCTATATAAATAGGCACTTATGTAAAGAAGTAGGGTTAGGTCTTTAATGATTATCTTACGAAGCTATTGTAACGGGAAGATAAGAGATTATATAAGGGTTTTTGTAAGAAGGTTAAGTCCCAGCTGTGTGCGTTGACGACCTCTGCAGCTGTGTGCGCAGAGGGGTTTTTGGTGAAAAGGAAGATCTGCAGCTGTGTGCGCAGAGGCCTGCTGCTGTGTGCGTGGCTTTGAGGACTGAAAGGATCTGCAGCTGAGTGCGCAGATCAGAACTATCGTTTTAGTTGTAAAGAGTTGAATAAAACGCATTTCTGTGGACGTAACCCCTACACTGGGGGTGAACCACGTTACATCTGGTGTTGTGGTTCATTTGTGTTGATTTGTTATTATATTTTATGCACTACTAAGTAAATAACTAATAAAGTAAGATTGTTGTTAATAACTAGCTTCGCTGTGAATTCCCAGATAAGGGATGTGCAAGTAACTGTTTGTTTATCTAACCGTGAAGCTACATATTTGATAATAGAAGCATTGTGTTAAGTGACTATTAATAGTTAAAGACTAAAGGTACAGTAAGATCCTCTCTTCTGCTTGCAGAAACCTGATTCTGCGGCACCCCATAGCTGTTTCGGGTGAGACTGTAGCCTGTTCGCAGGCTGCTGCCGAAAGGGCCAACACTGTGGGTCTTTTGTTGGTGCAAAGTTAAAGGTAAAACCCAGGTCTGCCCAGTTAGCCCAAAAAATTGGTTCCGTTGCCAGTTGAACTCAGTATCTATTGAAGAGGGATCTACGTCGTACCTCGAGGGCTATGTTTTGGCAACCCTCTGTAAAAGAAATTGGTGATTGGATCGAAGCGACCTATTTGAAGTTTGCAGAACAGGAAAATAAAGATCCTCGTCGTAGCGCGGAATTTTTTTTGCTAAGGTACGTCTTTTCCGATGTTCATGAAATTTTCTTTGGTACTATACACATAGAGTTGCACTAGTGGTTATCTAGGTTAACAGAAAGGAGGATGAACTTCCAAGAAAACCAGTTTCCTCCCTGGACCCCCGCAAGAATCGCTATCTTGAAAAGAGTGAACAACGCGATCTCGCGAGCCGTGGATTTCTGGACTGCACGAACTCTCGAAGCATTTGTGACGGAGTTCACCATCGACACAATTACCTCCTTTAGCGAAGCTAAACGAAAATTTTTCAAAGGACCAAGGGATAAGTACTTGAACCTATTTAGTTTGAATATTAAAATACTATTGGCTGAAAAAGGAATGTTGCTTATAGAATCAGATTGTTAGATCTAGTATTGCTAACCTATGATTGGAAGTGACTGGGACTTCGACGAGCAAAGTGGTTTGCTATGAAGCAGAAAAAGTTATAAGAGAGATCTCTGCCCCTCTACTGAGTATACCCCTTTAAGATCTGAAGCCTCTGAGTCCGCCGAAGCCCCCTCTATTAGAAACCCTCTGATAACCCTGCAGCAGAGACCTATTATCCCCGAGAACCTGTCACAGTCTGAAAGTAACCGGAGCCCGAGTATCCCTGTCGTAGGTCAGTCTTCCCCAGCTAGTTCAAACCCTTCCTCCCCCCCTAGATCCCAGATGGCCCATGTTCATGATGACATCAAACTACCGGTTTTTAAAGGAACTGGGTCAGAAGATCCAGAACAGTTCTGGTTTCTATACGAAGCTATGTGGACCGCGAAGAACATTACGGACATAGATGTTCGACGAGTGCAGCTGATCACTTCTTTCAGAGACCGAGCCCTAACTTGGTTTATGAAGTTTGCTAGCACGCAGAATCCTGTCTTGGCTGACATCAAAGAAGCACTGATCTGAGAATTTAAGAAACCTAAATCAGAGTCGCAGTGCATCACTGAGTTAAAAGAGATTCAGCAGTGGCGAAGTGAATCTGTGTGGGACTTTGATCAGAGATTCAAAGTTCTTCTTGACCAAGTTAGCTTCACGATTGGACCGGCACAACATAAGAAGTGGTTTATTGCAGCATTATTACCTCACATCAGAGCTCCACTCATGCAACAGAAGGTTGCTGATCAGCAAGAGGCCTTAGATATTGCCATAAAGCTTGAAACTGCACCTGTCGAAGATAATTCTGGCATAGCTCAAATTCAAGCACAGCTCGCGGAGATGGCTTTAGAGCTTCGCGACATGAAAAAAGGGAAATCCACCCATGAAGAGGTATGTTGTATATGTTGTCGAACAGAAGGCCACGACCAGGGCCAATGTCCGGCACTGAGAAACTATCTGAATACTGGCACACCAAACCCGCTGAATCCTAGTGTTCTGTACTGTGAGATCTGTCAAACTACTGGCCAGCATCGAATGGAAGACTGCTATCTGTTATAGAGGTATGTTCATGTCCTGAAGAACCCTTACTGTAAATTCTGTAAGTCAATAGGCCACAATGAATATGAATGTCGCAGCTTCGACCTTATGAGGGAGTGGACCTACGACACTTATAGGATCTACCCGGATGCACAAGGCAATGATGGATATGGTTACCGAGGTGGTCGAGGTAGTTTTAGAGGCTGTGGTCGTGGTATTCCTGGAGGAGGTCGAGGTCAAGTTATTTGCTATAACTGCAATCAGGCAGGACATCTAGCTCGAGACTGTCAAAACCCAACCACGACATGCCGATACTGCAGAGCAGTCGATCATGTCATCAAGCAGTGCCCACAGTTGCTAGCTAAAATCCAAGAAAGGAACCACAAACCTAGTCCGAGTGTCCAGTTGATTGCTGTCGAGCCACGACCAATCCCAGCTGTTAATGTTGTTACAAGAAGTGGAGCTACGACAGATGCGCAGTGTCAGGTGAAGCAGCCTGACGAAGCTTGGGTTCGTAAGGCCGTAGAGAAGACTCCAGCATTTGATGTTTGATGAGAAAAATAAACTTTTTTGGAAGCCAGAAAAGACTTTGCTGATCCATATTTGCCAACAGCAACAAGCAGCATCAGCAGCTGCAATCCCAGGAAGACTCACAAGGCCAAGTAAGTACTCTGTCATCATTTTTACAGAGTTGCATCAAATTGTTAAGAAATCAGAATTCCGTAAATGAATTACAAAAAGTTATTCAGTCTTGCAAACCTCAACAAAGCCCTGGTAAGGAAAAATATGTCAGTAGAATTAGAAGGACTGGAAGAGAGATGAGACTACATGCTCAGATAGGAGAATATGACATGAAGGATATTATTTTAGATCTGGGTTCAGAAGTCAATATCTTAACTAAACAGACATGGGAACAAATGGGAAAGCCCACCCTTGACTGGTCCCCTATCCAATTGAGATTAGCCAATCAGCAGAGGATTCTGCCTTTAGGAAGATTCCCTAGAGTACCAGTGGATATAGATGGAGTCAGTACTGTAGCAGATTTTGAAGTTATTGAGATCATTGATGACATTAACCCCTATCCAGCTTTGCTAGGAATTGAGTGGGCAATAGATAGTGATGCGGTTATCAATCTTAAAAAGAGACAAATGAATTTTGAAGGGAAGGGATTGAGAGCTATACTACCATTGGATCCTTCTCAAGGAGAAAGATATACGGAGCCAGTCAGAGAGGAAGATCGGGATATTCTAGACCGCATCTATAATATCACAGCTAAAGAAGAAGATTATGTCGAGCCTAATGCCGAAGGTGTAATGGATTGGCAATGTGATAGCTCCTGCATGTCTGATTCAGACGATGGTCTAGAGAATTGGCAGAATCGACTATACGATCTACATGGCCATCGGTGCGCATGAATTACCAAATCTCTTAGATGCCTTAGTGCATAGGCCAGAGATTTGCCTACATATGATGGGTTGACAGACCCAGGAAAATTTATTGCGCAGTTCTCAGAACAAGTGCCAGAATCACAGAGAATGCAGACTCTAGAAGCAGCATTAAGAGCTACAGCAGCGAGATGGTGGAATGGCCACATGAAGTATATTCACAGTTGGGAAGCTTGCCAGAAATTTCTACGCCTCAGATTCATAGACCAATCTCAAGAGGTGCGAAGCAAGTTCAATGGGTAGAATAGTCCTCAGGAACATTTGAAGCAATGTTATGCAACATGGGAACATGTACCTCACGAGGAATGGGTGCATAAGTTTGTGCACACTTTGGAACCTATAGCAAAAAACTGGTATACGGAGGTCGAGCTTCGACATGGTACTGTAAGTTGGGATGATCTTGTTGATAGTTTTATGCTTACATTTTCTATTAACGAAGTTTTCCCTACTTTAGATGCAGATGTCAGACTGATCCATGACAAGGCAGTTGATGATAAAGAAAGAATAGAGTACCAAAATAAGGAGCAGAACCAAGAAGTTAGTGCACCAAACCTAATAGCCCCGTCGCAGATCTTACCAGGGCAAGCCGAGGGTCAATATTGTGCCGAGACTGCCTATTGTGAGGAAGTTAAGACAGTGATTTTGCCGGAGCACAAAAACACGGCGAAGCTTAAAATCCGACCGTTGGAAAACAGCCGAATTGGCGGCGTTGGCACTTTAATTACCTTAATTGTCTATACTACTGAGATCATGGAAAATTCAGTACCGGTTGGACAAGATTTTTATCAGATTTGGTGCCTTAAATGAATCGTCCTAATAGATTTGATTGATAAAGTGTATAAGAAAATCCCTAAGTTGGAAAAAATCGCATTCTGCATTTCCTTGACATTTACGAGTGAACCCATGACAGACAAGCAAGAGCTTCAGGATCTAGTAAGAGAGTTCGAACAGAGGGGTCTGCAGAGTCGTTCCGATCTCCCACATACCTCTGCGCCCCGTGAAGAAGCTCACCCAGCACCGCTGCGGCCGATGCAGACACGATCCGCCAGGAAAAAGTTTAAACCTGAAGTTCGTTCTAAGCGAAACGAAGACCGACACAGGCAATCAGGGAAAACATCAGGGACTCACTAGATGGACCCGCCCAGTTTAGCACAGGTCCCGACTGGAGGAGATGAGCACATTGCACCACCGCGGCCACCGTATCTCCAGCCCGTTCGGCCAGGCGGCTAGCCACCCTGGCAGACAAAGCAGTTTACATTAAGCATGCCCTCGCTTCCACCGGGTGTACAGCTGGTCGAAACCATGACAGGAAAAATAGACCGGCTTAAGTATGTCGACCATGAAACAAATGATCATAGCAAGTTTCCACAGTTCGCACCTGCTCAATACTTGCATCACGTCAAATACCCAGACAATGGCGCGACACTATTGGAAGTGAAACAGTGGGCTGCCAGCTTGGACACAGCTGGCCTGCTAAAAATGCTTGATGTTCCTCATTTTGGGCGCAGCACACAGGTGACCGTCGTGGTTAAGCAGCTGCTAGCATTAGTACATGACGGCTACTTATGGATAGGAGACAAGCAAATTCCTATCAATGGCAAGCTCATTCATAAGATCACAGGCTTACCGATACCAGGGCCTGATCCGGGAATTGAATTTTCGTCAAAACACGAGGATATGAAGCTCGCACAGAGCATGAAGGACCGTTTCAGCCTGGCCAAGGGGAAACGAGGGTATCACACTTCCACGATTGAGGACCAGAACATCCACGTCGCAGCTGAGCTCTTAGCATGCAAACTCCTACGAAAGTGCAGGCCCAATGAAGTGCCTGCCCCGGTTATCAGAATCGCTATAAACTGCACTGAAGGTTACACTTACAACTGGGCTGCATACCTCGCGAGGGAATTCCTGGAAGATGCCCGTGATGCGCAGGAAAAAGGTAGACCCTTTCCTTATTCCTGGCTATTAATACTCATTGCACTAATTGGGTGGAAAGAACCCACTAAGGCTCAGTTCGTGGAGGCACCCCCAGGAATGCCGGGTGCAGTAAGGTATGCATCCCTCTGGATGTCGCCGGACAAAGCATCTCAGCAGATGACGAACACTGTGTTCTCCTTTTATGGCATGAGTATACATTATGAGATCTTGCAAACACCACGGCTTACCAATGAGTTGTTCTCTCAATATGAAGGCACCGTGAACTTCAGTGCCAACATGCATCATGTTTTCATTCAAGCCCATGCAAATACAACACATCAATGGTTTAAGTTACCATATGTAGTAACCAAAGCATACATATTGGGCATAGTTGAATAGTGACTGGCTGACTGGTTGAAATATGCAGGAAAAAAACCCACCATTCCAATTCCCCCAGTTACCAATATGGGCGTAGGTACCAGTCAGACGCAGCAACAAAACCCACCAGAAGGCAGCAAAGATCCAAGTGACTCGCAACAAGATGAAGACAACCAGGGTGGATATGGATAACATGAAGAAGAGGATGAGGAGTTGGTCAAAACTCTATCAGATCTTAATCGATCAGCTAAGCGCAAATCGCCAGAGGTAGAGGAGGTAACCAAGCCTCAGTCCCGCAAGAAGACAAAGGTGTCGAAGGACAAAAATCTATATGAAGGAGTCACTGTGACGCTGGAAGAGTTTGAGCAAGCTCTCGAAAAATCTACTGAAACACTAACTCAAAAGTGGTCACAGTTTGCGGATGTGCATCTTGTTGCGCTCACGGGCGTAGAAAATAGGGTGTCAGAGCTGAAAGAGTTAGCAACAAAATCAGCAACCAATACAACGACAAGTAGTACTCCAGCGTCCGCACAGCAGGATATGAGGCAATGGCCAACCAGAGATAACAAGGGCCAAGTGTCAAGCGCAGCTCTAATACTGCCTGATGTAGATTCCGGGTCGCAGATGAGTATGACAGTTGGCGTCGATTACACCAAGCTGTCTATGATAGAATTGCACCTCTGCCAGTTAGCCATCACGAAGGAGATCCATGCACGAGATCGCTATTCTCAAAGCCAGTTGGAGGACACCATAAAGCAAATCCAAAATCTCGCAGCAAGGCTGGAAGAAGTTGCGCAAAGAAAGAAAGAGGCTGAACATAAAAGAGCTACACTGGTGCGAGCACTGGATGAGGCATGCCGGAGCCTTCCTGACTTCGACATCCAGGACAAAGAGGAACCAGAGCAAAGAATTGCCAAGCTGAGAGACTACGCCCAAAAATATCGCAGCGAAATTGAAAAGTTAAAAACATAACACCAAAGTCAGATCGCGGAGCTTCAACTTCGCATCCCTCCAGAGACTCCACCTGAGGTCCAAGAACAGTGCCACAGGGACATCCAGGCCTCAGCAGCAAAAATATCAGATATTGTGGGCAGCACAGCAAAGCTGCTGGAATATAGTATCGAAGCTTGGGCGAACCTACAGGACCACCCAGATATAGGTAACGGTACAAGAAACCATCACTCTGCGACAGGCAGAACTGGATACAGTCAGAGCAGAAATTAAGACGCTGCCTCCTATGCAGAAAATGGCTAAGGTGAAGCGAAGCAAGGAACTCCAGCATGAAATTAAGTCCTGCTGGATGAAGGTAACACTACTGGAAAATTCGTTGTAGCCACTTGTTGAAGAAGCATTGGAATTGAACAATGCTGCGGAGAGTCAGCTCAAAGTTTTGAAGACCTATGATACTTTTGCGCAGGAAAAGGCTAATGAAGTATCATCCTCAGTGTTACAAGAATTGGTGGAAAAAGAGAAAGTAGCTGATGACATTATACACAACCTCAACAGTCGTTTCCATATCCTTGCAAAGAAGATTCTCCCACCAGAAGAGTAGCAGGGTGCCCTGGGACGGGCCACAAGTGAGTCTTAGGGGCCTGTTGGGGCTCCGACCCTAAGGGTCCTTAGCTTTGGTAACTCTGCGGTTTTTGTGGAAGTGTAAGCGGAGTTACAACCTAACAATAGTCTTAGGGGTGTCGCGGGTGGGTTGAAACCCCTTTTTGTAATTAACCCTTGGTGTAAATCCAGGGTTAGGGTTTTGGACGCCCATGGTTTAAGTCCATGGTTTTGTAACAGTGCACTATATAAATAGGCACTTATGTAAAGAAGTAGGGTTAGGTATTTAGTGATTATCTTATGAAGCTATTGTAATGGGAAGATAAGAGATTGTATAAGGTTTTTTGTAAGAAGGTTAAGTCCCAGCGGTGTGCGTGGACGACCTCTGTAGCTGTGTGCATAGAGGGGTTTTTGGCGAAAAGGAAGATCTACAGCTATGTGCGCAGAGGCCTACTGTTGTGTGCGTGGCTTTGAGGACTGAAAGGATCTACATTTGAGTGCGCAGATCAGAACTGTCGTTTTAGTTGTAAAGAGTTGAATAAAACACAATTCTGTGGATGTAACCCCTACACTAGGGGTGAACCACGTTACATCTGGTGTTGTGGTTCATTTGTGTTGATTTGTTATTATATTTTATGCACTGCTAAGTAAATAACTGATAAAGTAAGATTGTTGTTAATAACTAGCTTCGCTGTGAATTCCCAGATAAGGGCTGTGCAAGTAACTATTTGTTTATCTAACCGTGAAGCTACATATTTGATAATAGAAGCATTGTGTTAAGTGATTATTAATAGTTAAAGACTAAAGGTACAGTAAGATCCTCTCTTCTTCTTGCAGAAACCTGATTCTGCGGCACCCCATAGCTGTTTCGGGTGAGACTGTAGCCTGTTCGCAGGCTGCTGCCGAAAGGGCCAACACTGTGGGTCTTTTGTTGGTACGAAGTTAAAGGTAAAACCTGGGTCTGCCCAGTTAGCCCAACAGAGAGAGAGAGAGAGAGAGAGAGAGAGAGAGAGAGAATGATTTTGTATTTGGGATTTATCTTATCCTGGTTGGCATTGTGGCATTGCACTTGGTGATGGAATCTATACTAAATAAGTTGATGGGTTTTCTCCCTTGTGATTACCAAGATAAAAATATATATGTTATTTTTTTGTCATTGTTCAGAGAGAGAGAGAGAGAGAGAGAGCTATATGATTTTGTATTTGGGATTTATCTTATCCTGGTTGGCATTGCACTTGGTGATGGAATCTATACTAAAGAAGTTGATGGGTTTTCTCCCTTGTGATTTCCAAGATAAAAATATATATGTTATTTTTTTGTCGTTGTTCTTAGAGAGAGAGAGAGAGAGAGAGAGAGAGAGAGAGAGAGAACTATATGATTTGGGATTTGGGATTTATCTTATCCTGGTTGGCATTGCACTTGGTGATGGAATCTATACTAAAGAAGTTGATGGGTTTTCTCCCTTGTGATTTCCAAGATAAAAATATATATGTTATTTTTTTGTCGTTGTTCCTGTCTTTCTTTTAGTGATCCTATTTCTTATGGTTATGAAGAAATGACACCAAATGTTTAAAGATATTATATAACCAATAAAATTCTAACACCTTGTCTTTATGCAAGGGTGCTCGATATGTCCATAGTGTACCTTGTCGATGGGCCAAAGAACACAAAACTTACTCATCTATCCATCAACCTTTTGTCATGTCTATTTGTCCTAGAAAGTGACGGGAAAGTGATCACCAAGTTGATCATGTAGTAGATTTTCTCAAAGCCTCTCAAGGCTAGGGGATTATAAAGTGTATTTATGTCATAAAGACAATTTAAAGACATAAATTGTTAAAAATTATTAAAGTATTACTAATGGTGGAATTTTAAATTTAGATTTTATTATAAATGTTCTTATTTTTTTGGATAAGTTGATTACATACAAATTTTTTTACCGAATGACTGGGCCGGAAGGTGCGGGTGGAGTCTTCTTTGACTCTGAGGGAAACAAGTCGACAGAATATGCTGGGGAATTGGTAGGAAGACAAATAATGGTGTAGAATGGATAACATTAATCAAATGTCTAGAGCTAGCAAGGAATGCCAGCATTGAGGAATTGGTGGTCTTTGGAGATTCGATTATGGTCATAAGGGAAGCGAGGAATCTAACAAAGAATCTTAACAACCTAGCTACCAAGATACATCATCTCCTAAAATACATTGTAAATGAATGTAAAGCTATCAACTTCCTCGACATTTTGAGAGCAAATAACCAACAAGAAGACACAATGGATAATAAGGGAGTTGGTCTCGATTGTGGCATCTTAGTTTGTGATCAAAAGGTGTATGAGAGAAACTGGATACCATAACATTGTACTTCTTCATTTTCTTTTTGCAATGTTTTTTTTTGTATTTTCCTTCTTGGGCAGTTTCTAAGGAGATATAGTCTCCATAGAATAGGAAATTATCATGATAAGTATAGACTAGTAAAGAACAAACAAGGAGTCATGGACATGGTCCTCCTTTGGGAACAATCTATTTTCAAAACTCTGTAATCTCTATTTTTCCATTTCATATAAAATCTCCTTATTTGTTTCTGTTAAAAATAAAAATAAAAATTACTGAATTACAAACCATAATGAAGGTTTGAAAAAGATATTTATTTCATTTTTCTAAACTACCATTGGATTGGAGCCTTATATTTATCGTTGAAGAAAACTTAAAAATAAAAATACATATTATAACATCTTATTGAGTAAGCGGTTTGGATCTCAATGACTAGGATTTAATTAGTTTCAATGGGGTGTCTTGAATTGTCCCTCCTACCAACCATTAGTGTTAGAAAATACTCCACCTTTGGGATGACTCATTGAGTAAACAATATCTAGGTTCCCTTGTGTCATTTTCTTCAAGGACACATGGATATTATTGATATTTGAAACAAACAAAAAAACTGTAAAAAATTCCTAGAGCATCAGGGGCGAATCTTTCACAAAATTATAATTTCTTATAAAATAATGGCGGATCTTTCAAGCATGTTCATTCTAATTATCACAAACATACTTGAAATACAATCCCAATGGAAATTAGTATAAACATATTAGGATGAACTATTCACATGTATTTAATATTAGAGAGCTTACTTTGTAATAAAATGGAGCCCCCATTTGTTGTCATTTTTTGATATATAATAACTCCTTCAAAACTTTTATGTGACAAGAAATTTGTGTAATAAAAGTTGACAAGCATATTCCTAGAGCAAAACTAGGTTGAAGAACAAAATAAAAGGGTTTCTATAAAAAAAAACTCCATTTCAAAAGAAGAAGATAACATTATATTCCTTCCTTTTAGGTCCCCCTTTAGGATGGAATGAGGATCCTGGTTCTCTTTTCCAAAGAGGCACTTTTCCACCTAGTTTTTAGTTTCATCGCATGCATATTAAAAAATGAGCATTCACCTAGATTAAGTGTTTACCTCAAACAACATGATATATATATATATATATATATGGTAATTAGTATATTAAGTTTAATGATGCTTATAAGTTTAATAAATTTAATGATACTTTAATAAGTTTAATAAATGCATATATCCAACTATCACATGTTGAATGAACTTAGATGAGCATGGGTCAATAATACCTCTTGTTACTAGGAATTACAACCCAAAATAACATTTGTGAATGAAGAATGGTGTGAATGTATTTCATCTTTGCACTCTTCTAAAATCAAAACTCTTAAATTTGTTACAAATGTTAAAAACATATGGAATAAAATAGTAAGCATAACCATGGAAAGGAAACATGAATTCATCTAAAAATATATGGTCCAAAAAAAAACTAAAACGTCTCAATATAAAAATCCCTATGGTAGATGCAAAGAATAAGAGATCCTTAGAAAGAAATTCTATTACACCTTATCTTTAATCAAATATAATGTATCTACCAACTTCTTTAATGAGCTATCGAACAATATATACCATGGAAAGACAATACAATGGGATTCCATTATTGTGTTTCCCATTTATTCACTTTTTAATACAATTTTTTGTTTTATCATAATAGAATTTCCACATTTCAAGGTATTTAATAATACTTCTTTTTACAACACTCTAATAATGAAGCACGAGAGCACTAACACCATAACAATAAGAAAATAGGGTTATAGTCGAGAAACAAATCAATATACGAGGTCAAAAATCGACTCCCAAAGATGCATCATTGTATTCCCATGTTCTTGATATAATGACACAGAAGACTCTTGAAATACAAAAGATCCATATATACAAATATTCTTAACGAAACGTCTAACCCTCTAATCTCTATCTAAATCCAACCTTAACAAGAAACAAAAATTGACTAAATCATCACAAAGCACATAATGAAAGCTTAAGCAAGATTAAAATTGACTCACAACACACGTGAAAACCATGTGACAAGTAGAACCTATTTTCAACGCCTTGAGCTCATAACAAGTACTTATTGTGAATTTGTCATCTCATATTACTTGAGTTATTCTTTCATGACAACTATGTCTCACATGTGTTCAAGACTGCTCCTCCATAAGCATAAAACTACAACATCCATGTTCATCAAATCAACTAACTAGATTGTGAAGGATAAGATTACCCAAGGTTAATGTTCCAATGATATGCACATCCTCATAAACATGCCTAATTGTCTTCTCAAATAAAGATACTATAGTGAGTAACTATATTAAATTTACTGTAAATGACAAAACATTTAATGAATATGCATGCCACACTAGGTCTTAAAATCATGACATCTACCCTTTACATTATGTAGCTTATCACTTTATCTATCGCGTGAACCTTAAGGTTCACAAGTAAAAAAAACATATATCATCACAAGCTTGTCATTTTCTTAAAACCAACACCATGCAAACAACATTCACATTCTCATATATTTTCGATAAATACAACATTCACATTCTCATATATTTTCGATAAATACAAAATTTTGTTTCGAGTCATTTGCATGAATTTTTACTTCACAATCACAAAGTTTGTATCCATATTTGTATTAAACTATAATGTTCAATCGGACTATCCAATATGATAATCATAAGAATCACTTCCAACATGCCTCTCCTTTAATTACTTTCTTTGGCTATTCTTTTTCTTCTCTATTTACTCTCTTAAAAGTAATTAAAATACATCCTTACATGTTTGTGGATGTAAAGTCTATAATATAAAAGCACATACACATACACATCCACACAATCCAAATCTTTTTGAACTTGGTACTGTTTACTATTTATGAAAACACCAAATTAACACAAACTAATATCCTTAGTAATAAACCCCGTGTAAAACTACAAAATTATTATACTTCAAAATATTAAATACACAACATAAATTTATCAAAATAAAATAAAGTTCAAATAAGAAAACATTATAGAGAAAACAGGAGGATCATTGAAAGTTTGTTACGAAGAATAATAAATATACAACAAATATTTATTAAAATATAAAATATTAATATTAATAAAATATTAAAATATAAAATATTTATTAAAATCACTATTTATTAAAATAAAAACAATTAATAAAGAAAACACTCTGATTGGAACTGTCGTACCAAGAATATAGTTAAAATAATAAGAATGGTTTTATAGGATGTTGGTTGCTCCCAATAACAACGATCATTACTGGTTTCTATAATGAATTTGCAGTTTATAATTTAATGCATTTCTTTGAACTAATAAATGAAAACATAAATCTAAATTCCAATGTGCATCCTACACAATAATTTTGTGATCAAATATTTTATATAAATAATCTAACCAGGTTTATTTAGATTTTATATAAACAATTCAACTAAGGTTTATTAAACTAATAGCAACATTATTTGATTAAATTAAATACTTTAACACTTTATTTTGAAGTTTTTTAAGTTATAGTGTACGTAGACTTTTAGGCCACCATTTCGGTGATGGGGAAGAACATTCAAGTATTCCATGCAGAATGATAAGATAACTGGTATTCTCTTATGCTTTTTCAGTCGGTCAAATATAAATATTCAGTGAGTCCCAACTCGCAAGATTAATGAGCGATTGAATGTAACATCAAGTCTAAATCAATTTTCAAAAACAATAAAATAGAATAAAAAACAACAAAATGGAATCAAATTTCTATAAAAAATCATATTACTTAAAATAATGGTTTATAAATAGAAAATAATTAAAATTAATATTTTTCACCAAATAATTATTATCCATATTTTGTAAATTATAAAGAGTTTTTTTCCCCAAGAAAAATATCATAACCTTATTTATATAAAATTATTTTGTTCAAGTTATACACCTCAAGATTACACTCTCTTACATAGAAAATGTACCCATATATTATATAAAAGCATAAAAAAACAAATACCTTTGTTGTATACATTCAAAAACAAAGTCTATTACAGCGTTTATATTGAAAAAGGAAACTAGTAACGTCTACGACCCAACAGATTCATGGATCCATCTGTCATCTCCCAAATATTAATGAAACCTGCCCACAAAAGAAGGCCTTTCTTAGAAAGCAAGTCTCTCTCGAAATTGCTTTCCCTAAAGATATGTTGAAAAGAAACCCTCAAAAAGAGAGTTATGACCTTGGCAATGTCCTCATAAAGAAGCGGGGAAGCAGGTGCAGGTGGGATTATCTTTGATCCAGGAGGGAATATCATATCAACTTATGCCTGAGGTCTCGGTCGAAAAACCAATAATGAAGCTGATTGGCTTGCGCTCTTCTTTGGTCTGGATCTGGCTAAACAACTCAAGATCAACAAAATAATTGTCATGGAAGACTCCAAGCAAGTTATCCACAAAATGATCAATGGATACAATAAAGGAGTAGTCAAAATTCGAAGAATCTATGAGCGAATTCGACAAGCATCTGTAAATGTTCAAACCACCTTTTACCACATTCTTAGAGGTAACAACATCAAAGAAGATAAGTTGGCAAACCAAGGAGCCAAGCTAAAAATGGGATTATCCGAGGTTAATGGTAACTCCAAAAATACAAGTTATGTCCCTTAGGGTCACTTGCAAGGAAGGAGGGGTTCAAGGGTGGCCTAAGGATGGCACTTGGCCTTTCCATAATATCTCCTTTTTTTAAAATATTTTTTATTGTTTGGGAGAAAGTCCCCACTCCCTGACGATTCAACAATCGATAGGCTGCATGGCCTTCGGCGTCCAGCTCTCCCACATGCTCTAACGCAGCCCATGTGATGGGATTTAATGCATACCCAAGCTCACTCAGACAGATTAGAGTTCCTACACAAGCCATGGAAGATGCCTTCAAGAAGCCTCCTCCAGATCCATTTGGTCATTACGCTTCTACTTCTCCTGGTGCAGCGACTGGTTTTTGTGGTGTAGTGAATGGTTTTCTTGGTACAACGAATGTTTTTCCTGGTGCAGAGAATGTATGTGCAGTGACTGGTTTTTGTGGTGTAGTGAACAATTTTCTTGGTGCAATGAAAGTTATTCCTGGAGCAGAGAATGTTTGTGCAGTGAATGCTTCTCTTGTAGAGCCCCTACATTCGTTCTCCTTGGGATCACTCAGCATTGTAGATAAGAATTGGTTGCCCAGTTCTCTAGCAACATGCTCAGCTCACGTTGTGCATTCAGATTTGCCTCCTTCTCAGAAGCTATGGCAGACAACGATGTTACTTTGAATGGTCTTCATTTGATGGCTCTATGACATCATGAATCGTGGGGTTACAGAAGGGATTTCAACTGCTGAAGAGGTCAAACAGATGGAACTACAAATGGGAAATCATGACACTCGAATTGAAGACAATCACAGAGATTTGCACGAGCTAATGGGAACAATTGGTCACATGAAGGAGGATTTGCAGAAATTGGTAAGCATGAATCAAAGAAGCCACTTTCAAGACTCACGTATTAGAGATCAGCCAATGGAGGAAACCTCTGTAGTTCAACCACTCAAAGATCCAAAGGGAAAGCAGTAGGAGTAGCTCTAGTTCAAATGGTATTTTATGTTTTTCTGCATTTTTTTTAGGTGTCTATGTCCATATATACCCTTTGAAGGGTGATAGAAGTCATCTTTTGGACAGTTGCAAGGTTAAGTCAATAGTATCTAGCACAAACAGTTAAGTATTTTTGGGAAAAAACAGTATGAATTGTAGGTCTCTAACCTCTTATTTTGTATGCTTGGTTGTTAGCATCCTTTTTTATAAATACAATATCTTCCTAATTTCTGTTAAAAAAATGTCCTCATAAAGAGGAAGAAGAAATATATCCCATGGAGGCTTACCAAGTTTAAGGCAGTCGATCACCAATTTGGAATCTCCATAAATCTAAAGCTAAGTTATGCCATAGGAAAGGGAGAGTCTCAGAAAATTTTAAAAACAACAAATTCAACATAGCTATTCGTTGTATCTCCCAAACCTGCCCCAAAATATATGGAGTGCATTCTGGAAAGGTGCAAAAACCCACCTGCACCACCTGTCTGGGGCCTTCCTTGAGAAGCACCGTCCAAAAAATCCCATGGAAATGACTCGTCCACACAAGGAGAAGCAATAGAAAGTACAGTAGCGGCAAGGGATAAGCTTTAAAAATACCATAGCTTTTTCTTGCAAAAACTTGAGCAAGAATGAAGACATCGTCGAATAGTGCTTTTCTCCTAGTGATCCATATACCCCAAGCAACAATAGCTGGAAGATTTGCATATGAAGAGAAAAAAGAGTTGTGAGACCATAAATGCCAAGCATGTTGGATATTAGAACCATTCCAGACAAGCAAATCACCAGATAGAATGGAGAGATGGTTCAATACTTCACTAGGAAAAGGCCTGACAAACGATGAAAATATTATCGATATTTTAAGTATCCAATGCACACAAAGGACATCTACTGGGGCCAATTTTAAATATGCACTGCAAAACATCCCATAACAGGACTTTTTCATCTAGGGTTGCCTGAAAAAAATCTAGTGGAAGGAAGAGATGGTGATTCAACTGAGGTTGAAAGGCCTGTACAAGGTCACCATGGGGACAGAATTCAAACCAAACTCTACAATTGAGAAATCCAAGTGCTTCAAGAGGCTTGATAAAGCGTTTGGATTGTTGTGTCTTAGCATTTCAAGAGACTTTCTCTTCCATGTTGCATTCTAGCTACCCCAAATGAAGTATGGATGAATATTGAAGCTTTGTTCAGGAAGACTGGTGAGATGAGAGGTCACCAGCTTGAAAATGATCTCATCTCCTTGAGTCCAGCTCATTATGAGACAATCCAGGATTTCTACACCAAATTCAAGTCTTTGGTGCTTCAACTCAATAAATTTGGGATTGAAAAGATGGATGAACAACTCATATTGTCAATACTTTCTAAGATAGGGCTAGAGTACTATGTGTTCGTAAGCAAATTTCACTCTAGCAAGCTCAAAGCTCGAAACTGGAAAATACCATCACTAGCTAGCTTCATAGATTCATTGACCCAAGAGTAAGACAAGCTAGTGCAGATGGATACCATTAAATCAAGAAAATACCAAGCTCTTGTTGCAAGGGTTTCAAATCCATCCAAAGGAAACAAGAAAGCGAAGGATTCGAAGCAGCAAGACAAGAAAAAGCAAGAGAGACCAAAATTTCCTGAAGGGGGTTAGTGTTATATTTTTAATATTTAAGCTATATGATCTTAGGATATTATCTGAGAGAATAACAAGCATAGCAATCAATCACAAGAGACAATGAACACAAATATTTTCCTTGGGGAAACCATAAAGGAGAAAACCCTGCAACTTCCTCAGAGATAGAATGAGCACCAAAAGTAAAACCCAAAGACAATAAGATGATCTCCTGGCAACAGTAGTCTCTCTCTCTCTTGTCCCAGCTTCTTCTCTCTCTCTCAGTTATGTGCTACAACTGAGTGTGAGTGAATGTGTATGAACGTGTGTTAAATAGAGAGGCTCCCTCTCTATTTATACTAATTCATGACTTGACAATAACTCACTAGGGCCGACTTCTATAGAAGAGTCTAATAACCCTAGGGCCCTGCAACTGCAGGGACTTTAACCCTTGATCAATAAGGAGGTTTATACCCTATGACTTTACATGAATTTTTTACATTATTGAATTTCCCGATCAGAACATCGGGGCATGACATGGCTCAATTACATTACAGATACTTCTAGGAATAAACATTGGGGTACAATACATAAGATATATAAGTGAATACATTCTGAAGTTACAAATACATCAACAGTTGGAATCCTTGCAAGGATAATGACAAGAAGAACAAAGAGAAGACCAAATACACCTACTTCCATAAGGGATGGCATCCAGATAGTGTATCTATGAAGAATTCCATAAACATGATGGCACATCTATTGGAGAAGAACAACATCACATTCCTAGAGGGCGCAAGGAAGAAGGATGGAGGTTCATGCTCATAAAATAAAGAGAGGTGCCATATATTGGTTGTTGGTTCTTCATATTCTTCATCCTTCATCATTGATTAGGTAGAATCAAGGTACATGGCCTCTGTCAAATATTTATTCACATCCATATATTCAGACAATGGCCTAACTGTTTGAATGGGTGATGCTTCAGAGATCCAAGCCAAGGGGATTGACAGGATCGATCTAGAAGATGGGTATTTCAATAATGTATTGTTTGTACCATACTTATCAGCGAATCTACCGTCAGTGTACCAAACGATACACATCGTTGAAGCCAAGAGAGTGACATTTACTCCAGACATAGTGGAGATAGTTGAAATATATACTAACAAGGTGGTGGCTTTGGGGTTTGTTGACCATCAAGGTAGGATGTACAAAATCTCCCATTTCTTCCCTGCTATGAAGGGAATGTGCTCCTAAATCATGAAAATGAGTCAAGAAAGATGTGGAGTGAAAGATTTGGCCATCTGAACTACAGATACCTAGAGGATTTGAGAAATGAAGGCATGGTGGAAGGGCTTTGTTCTATCAAGATCTCCAATGGCCCATGCATTGGTTGTGTGATTGGCAAGCATCTAGAGTGCAACTATGAGAAAGGGAAGGAAAGGAGAGATACTCAAATGCTTGGATTGGTGCATTCAAATATTATTGGACCTCTTCCTACACCTTCATATGGAGGATCAAGGTATGTATTGACCTTCATAGATGATTTCTCAAGGTTTTGTTGGGTTTACTTTCTCAAACTCAAATCTAAAGTCTTTGAGACACTCAAGATTTGGAAAGCCTTGGTTGGTAATTAGTGTGGGAATAAGATCAAAGTACTTAGGACTGATAATGGTAAATAGTATGTAAATAATAGTCTGCGTCATCTCTGTGAGGAATGTGGCATCCCAATGCAACATTCGATCCCCTACACCCCACAGCAGAATGGTGTGGAAAAGCACAAAAACAGGGCACTCAAGGAGATGGAAAACTGTATGATTGAGGCCAAGGATTTGAATCCTAATTTATGGGGTGAAGCCATCAACTGTTATGCATACATCCAAAACATATCTCATAACAAATAAATATATGTCAAAACACCATATGAAGCATGGTTTGATCACAAACCAAGTATTTCTCATTTTGATATTTTTGACTCAAGGGCTTAGGCTAGGATTCCATCAGAGAAGAGGAAGGCCTTGCAGCCACAAAGAAAGGAGTGCATGATGGTGGGATATGTTGAATATGAAAATTTCTACAAGCTCTTTGATCCCTCATCTCAAAATACTTTCATATAAAGAAGCGTGCAATTCGAAGAAGAACTCATGCCATAGCTTGAACTAGCACCAGGTGAAAGATCTAGTTATCCATCACAAGATGATGTAAGTGTTGAATATTTTTTAATATTTCTGATTCTGATATGGCTGAATATGATGATGATGGTCATGTCTCACCCATTCAGCCCAAATGGGAAGATAAAACCATACAAGCAATTGGGTATTTAGCTGGAAATCCACTAGATCCTAGGAAGACTAGATCAAAATTTCACACTGCTTCTTTTCCAAGTGAAGTTTTTCTTGTTGAGACATGCTTCATGATGGTTGGATATGATCCTAAAACATATCAGGAAGTGTAACATCCCCATACCCCATAGTGTGGATAAATTAAAATTTTCACTTCAAGAACCCATGTTCTCCTTCGAAACAAAGGGCATGGAACTTAACACAAACTTCAACCTTCATTCTCAGGCTTAGAAACCACTGTAATAGTCATTTTTCCATTGACATATACCTTTTGTGACCAGAATGATCATTTCCACACTGGACCTATCCTTTCCGCACTTTTCCTTCCGCTTTCTGCCTTCCGCACCTCAGAACTCGAAAATCGGAAACTCAATGTGCAACAGGAACATTTAAACAATCGTTTTCCTTCCACACTTTCGCTTTCTGTCTTCCATACCTCAGAACTCAGAAATCAGAAAGTTATCTTTCTACCTTAGAATTCTTTTTTCCTTCCAAATTCCAACTTCCGACCTCAGACTTTGAAAATCAGAAAACACACACTCTACGTTGTTTTCAATTTCCCTTTCTGCCTCCCACCTTTCTCTCTCCGTAGGCGGATCCTGGGGTGTAGAAACACAATGATTATTCCTTGTTCAACTTTTGCTCTTCTGTTTTTCTCCTTCCTCCTTCTGCAGGTGGATTACAAGGGGAAGAAACTCAACGATTCTTACCTTAGCTGCATTTTTTGTCCCTACAATAGGCTTCTAGCCTCCATTGAACTTAGGAAAATGCGTTGCAAAAACAAAAGGCATGTACAAAAGTAAAATGCGTAAAACATGCAAATACAGGGACATTCATACCCAAGTAAACCTCTACCTTATCATCAACAAGCATTCAACATGAACATAGAAATTCATAGACAAATACATGGCATAAACATGCATTCGTCCTAATCAATTCCCCATATTCAACATGCCCATTCATAAGAAAATTCATTGAATAACTAGGAAGGACAAAGAATACTTATCTTGATGATTAAGTTGTCCCACAACTAGCTATGTTGCTGCAACATTCCACCCAACCATAGGCCAGTGTGTTCATTAATTTCTCAACACACTGCCACCCCTGAGATGGGCATGATTTCCATAAGGAACTAGGGAAATAATAGGCTTACACACAACCTGACCAAAGCACACACACACACAGTCAATCCAACCTTCAGTTGGGTTTATCAAACTTTCCAACCAACCAATATGCAATTGGATTTCACAGAATGTTAAGACATCAAGCCAATAAAATAAAGGTTCTTTGGACTTACTCAACAAAGCCAACATTCACATCAAAACTTAGTCAAACCAACCTATAGTTGGGTTTCTCAGACTATTCGAGGAAACAAGCCATATACAGTTGGGATTATTAGGACTTACTAATCCTAGTCAACCTTCACATTCAGAACCAGCCAATCCAATATACCATTGGGTTTTACAGATTACCAAGACAACAAGCTAAATACCACTGGGTTTATTAGGGTTTACTCATCCACACCAACACTCACAGAATTAGGTCATATCATACACAGTCAAGACAACATACTGCTCGATTTCACATACTGTCTAGCTAAGCCAATAATTAATTAGGTTTCATAGGCTACTAAGGAAAAAATCCAAATAATAGTAGGTTTCCTTGGGATTACTCAACCAATCCAAAATTCACATCAAACGACCTTCAATACCAACCTAGAGTTAGGTTTCTTAGATTGCTAAGGTAACAAGTCAAAAAGGCTTCACTCTGTAATACAAAGAAAACAGAGTCTCATACCACAATGTCCCACAAACAAACACTGCGGAACCACACATCCGCAACTCAGGATGGTCGGACTACCACACTGCACATCTCCAGGGAAATCGGGAAACCACATAGAGTCACACTCTCGTAAAATCGAGAGATATCGACTTCCCAGTCACTCAACAAAACACATCGAAACTCCTCTTCCGCTACTCAGGGTAGTGAACCAACACACGTGCATGAGCAAACTGTTTACAATGATCAAATGGTTTGGGATGATAGAATAGTGGGAAAATGAAAAACCACAAACAACAAACATGACTCCCCCCAGTCGACTCTACCAACAGTGTGAATGAATCCAATGTTTATTGTGACTTAGGGATGAGGGAATTGGCACGATTTCCCACTTGGGTTGACTTGTTGCATAAGAAAGAACACGACCTCCTAGGCTACGGACCTAGAGACTTGCAGGCTTGCTCATTCAGGCCATGAGACTGCCATGCCTTTCTCTACCTAAGGAATTAACTACCTCAACCAACTTCTAGAAGAAATTAATGATTGAGAACAAAGGAAAAAAAGGGTAGTTGAGGATTCATGGGTTTTCCCATTGACATTTTTTGGTCACACCCTATTGGCTCAGTAGTTTTACTAAATCCCCTCCCTATCCCTTGTGGAATCATGCCCCCGTCTCTTTCATGTTGCAATCCCATAACTATCTGCGGTATTTTATTAATTGCATATTACATGATATATCAAAATATATATACTATGCTTGACTTAGCACTATCACCATAGGTATCAACCTTGATCACCTATACAAAACACCAAATCAAATGACAGGGCCTTGGCCTTGAGCTCCATGCCATGATCTCACAAATAAATACATCATGTACAATTCAATACCAAGGGGTCAAACCCAAGGCACACATTCCCCACCCCTTTGGGGGTCAAACAATGGGTATTACATTCCCCTCCCCCTTACAACAACACTTTCCTCAGTGCTTTTACAAAATTAAACAAAAATTCTACACTTCCACTGCCCTTAGTGTTCGGAAAAATTGAACAAAATGGATGTGCCAATCACATGGCATCCTCCAACTCCACATAGCCTCCTCATGACCATGGTGCTTCCTTTGCACCTTTACCTTCCCAATGGCACAATCTGGAACCCTTTTTGGGTCTCAGAGAATCCTTCTTCTAATCTTGGAACATTTCCAATGTCTTTGGAAACCAGCAATTCCTATGCTCAATCCCCAAGAAATGAGTCAATCCTCATGTCAGTATTCACAATATTTTTCAAAATCATAGATGAATCACGTGCACATGTATATTGACATAAAATCAGCAAGAAATTTCCAAGTAAACCAAATGCTTAACTACATAATTATCTTCTTTTGGCTCCACAGGTATCCGACTTATCTTTTCACAACTATGGAACCCACAAGACCTGCCCCACCCCACACAAGGATGGTACCTCTTCTTTGTTATACAGTTCCTTAAGCATACCCACCTTTCCTCTGCTCTTCTAGGATGTGCATTAAAAAGGTAGCCAAGTTTCCACAAGCCTCGAATCACCTATGAAAACATCTTTCAACCAAGATATGGCAGCTCTTCCCCAGAGCCTAACACCTCCTCTAGGTGCTCACCAAGCTCGGATACTTCCTTTTCAGTCACTACAATGAATTAATTCACATGTTAGATTCATTCCTATAGGATTCACTCCTTAACAAGATTTTCAAAATCATAGCTGCATCATATGCACATGTGTAACTACAGAAAATCAACAAGGATTTTCCAAGTAATCAAATACTTATATGTAGAGAATATCTCAACTGAGATCTGGTATCCTTGCTCCAAGGCCTAACACTCTCTGGGTGCTCAATGGAAGCTATTCTCAAGGGCTTAGCATGTCCTCCAAGTGCTCACCAAGCTCAGGTGATTCCTTTTCGAACACCATAATACCTAGGGATTATTCTCTTCATGAAACCCCCACTCTAATGACAGTCCCCTTACGGCGTGAATGTGTGCAGAAATAAGTCTAATTGGATGTCTTGCACCCTGGGCATTCCAAGTGATGCATACCGGCGCCTAGCTAGCTGGGGGGTGAAGCTATGTACCTAAGTACATCCTTCCATAGGAGTCATCTATCCCAAACACATCCTCCCGAGAAGCTATGTACCCCAAGTACATTCTTCCGAGAGCCCTACACCCCAAGTACATCCTTCCAAGGAGCTATGTATCCTAGCCACATCCTTTCAAGAAGCTATGTACCCCAAGGACGTAGTTTCATCATCTCACATGTGTTACATACAAGCACTCAATTCACATGAGATGTCATCATAAAAATTTCAATCACAGATTTTCTAATCTATTTCATGCATACATAAATTTCCAAATATCAAATGATCAATACCATTGATAGTCATTCAAAATCTGATTCCACAATTCTGCTTCCTACAGAAAATCATATATTTGCAACCATGAGGCCATCCTCATAATGTTTGGCTTTTGCAAGTGGGAGTACTTAACCCCTACTTACACATGCTGCCAAAAACCTGGACATCCACATACAACATACCATCTTGAGACCATTTTAGATCAATAAAACAGTCAATACCACTCAACAACAAAAATTTGCAATCTGAAATTTAAAATATATTCTGTTCAAAGGTCAGATTTCAATCATGAGATCCTTCTCATAGCACATGACATATTTCTACCTTGGTTTCATTGGGTACAACCATACTGCTCTATTCAAGTCATTCTACTCACAGAATATCCTTCAATGAACTTCTTGCAATACCCTACAAGTTCCACAAAATATCTTACATCTGTCATTTTTCTTAGAGTGGCCAATCATAATGGCCTCAATCTTCTCAAGGTCTACAGATATTTCTTTATCTGAGATAAGGTGACCCAAATGATGAATCCTATCTTCATAGAAGTCACATTTGCTCAAATTTGCATATAGCTTATGCTCCCTAAGCAATTTCAAAATCAGTCTCAAATGTTCCACATGTTCTTCCTCATTCTTTGAATAAGTAAGAATATCATCAAGGAAAACAAGAAAAAAAATTTCCAAGTACCTCCTAAAAACATTATTCCTCAGGCACATAAATGTAGCCGGTGCATTTGTGAAACCAAATGGTACCACTACAAACTCATAAGGTCCATACCTTTCTCTGAAGGTTGTCTTATGAACATATTCATCCTTGATTCTTACCTGATGGTACCCAGACTTCAAGTCACCCCTAGAAAACACCCTTGCTCCTCCCATTTGATCAAAAGGGTCATCAATCCTAGGAAAAGGATATGTGTTCTTCTCAACGACTTTGCTCAGCCATATGTGACCAATACACAACCAAAGTGTACCATCTTTCTTTTTCACAAATAGGAATGATGGTCCCCAAGGGGACACACTTGGTCGGATGTACTTCTTCTCCAACAACTCTTGCACCTGCATCTTCACCTCTAGCATTTCTAGTATGCTCATCATGTAGGGTGTCTTAGACATTCGTGCTGCTCCATGCATAAGTTCAATTGGGAATTCAATGTCCCTATTTGGAGGAAGCCCTAGAATATCATTAGGAAAAAAATCCTTGAATTCCTGCAACACATGGAAGTCCTCCAACTAAGGAGTATCATTCTGTGCTACCTCCAAAACATCAATTGCATACACTCTACAACCTTTCCCACATAACTTATTCAAGTGCATTGTTGAAGCCTTCCTTTCAGAGATCACTTTTGGAATTCCTTTCACCACCTTTAGTTTTCCTTATTCATCTAAGCACTCAAAATTCTTGTTGCAACAATCAAGCTTTGCTCTATGTGCTTCCAACCAATCCATTCCAATGAGTATATCATAGAGAACAAGTTCTAGAACATTCAGACCTGCACAAGTGACAAACCCATCCATGATCAATGAACATTTCTTTACCACCTCATTAGCCTTCTTCTTGGTTCCATGGCTAGTTGGACTAACCATGATCTTATATTCTTTGACTTCTTCAAAGTGCACATCTAAACAAGTCTAGGGGTGGTATAATTGTGAGTGGATATAGGGTCAATCAAAACAACAACAGTCTGCTCAGCAATCTCACGCTCAACTTCCACCACAGTTGATTGATGATCTTTCTGGTAGTCTTCTAATACCGCACACATTTTAGGAATGGTCCCTGTTTCCTCACCCAGAGTTTCATATCCTTAGGTGTTGTGGATTTGACCTTCATTCCCATTCTCAAGTGGAAAATCCCTATGCAAATGGGGTCCTCCACATCCCCAAAATTTGAGTGGTTTCCTTGGCTTGTCTCCCATCATTATGATTGGCTCAGTCATAGCTTGTGATAGTTGCTTCTGTTGATTTTGGGAGTTAGAAGTTTTGAAACCTTTCTTCCTTTAGCCAAGCTTCACATTCTTCTTGCAGGAATTTATCCTACCCCCTTTTTTATTTGTTACCTAATGCCCAGAGTTTATCTACCTTTGGAGTTTTGTCAAACTTTGTAGCATGGTTGTAGTCAACTGATTTTTCTCTTCCAGATCCTTGATCATCCTTTTATTTTCCTCTCTGCAACTATGCAACTCCACCCTCTAGTTCTTTATGGTGGCGGCAACATTTGGGGAAGTATCTTGGTTTCTCTTCTCATCAAATTATGTTTCAGCTTCTTGGATACTGTAAGCTGGCCTTACATACCCTTCCCCATGTGGACAACTCCTACGCAGATGGGGTTCTCCACATTTCCAGCATTGGAGTAGCTCTATGTTCTCTTGTGGATCTCTTGGATTTTCCCCCATACCATCTTCTTCATGTCCACAGGGATCCTATGCATCATCCATGCTATTAATCTTCTTGCCGTTGATCTTCTTGGTTTTGATACTCTTGGTTGGACCAAGACTAGATTTTCAATTTGCACTGTGACTCTGGAAAAATGTGTTATTAAACACCATTGTTAGATGCATAACGATTTCAGAAGTAAAAACCATTTACTTACTGTCACCTGGCCCATTTAGGCCCAATGCTGCAACCAACAGCTCTATTAAACCACAACCTAGGTGTTCTTTTCTAATTTTAACTATTCAACTTGGCCCATTTAGGCCTTAGTGCTGAAAGCTTTCCTCTAATACCATAATGTAACGTCCCCATACCCCATAATGCGGATAAATTAAAATTTTCACTTCAAGAACCCCTGTTCTCCTTCAAAACACAGGGCATGGACATTAACACACACTTGAACCTTCATTCTCAGGATTAGAAACCACTGTAACAGTCGTTCCAACCTTAATAGATCCCTTCTGTGACCAGAATGATAATTTCCACACTGTACATGTCCTTTTCGCACTTCACCTTCCTCCTTTTTCACTTCCTCTTTCCTCCTTCCACACCTCGAAACTTGAAAATCGGAAACTCACTGTGCAACGAGAACATTTAAACACTCTTTTGCCTTCTACACTTCCTCTTTCCGCCTTCCTGACCTTCAAACTCAAAAATCAGAAAGTTATCTTTCTTCCTTAGAATTATTCTGCACTTCCGACTTCGACCTTCCAACCTCGGACTTCGGAAATCGGAAAACACAAACTCTGCCTTGTTTTCAACTTCCCTTTCCGCCTCCCACCTTTTGCTCTGCGCAAGCGGATCTCAAGGTAAGGAAACACAATGATTATGCCATGTTCAACTTTTCCTCTTTTGGTTTCCATGTTCCACCTTCTGCAGGTGAATTCTAAGGGGCAAAAACTCAACGATTCTTACCTTAGCTACATTTTTGGCCCTCTAACAGGCTTCTAGCCTCCATTGAACTTAGGCAACTGTATTGAAAACACACAAGGCGTGTACAGAAGTAAAATGCATAAAACATACAAGAAATAAACACGCAAATACAGGGACATTCATACCCAAGTAAACCTCTACTTGATCATCAACAAGCATTCAATACGAACAAAGAAATTCATAGACAAATACATGGCATAAACAAGCATTAGTCCTAATCAATTCCCCATATTCAGGATGCTCATTCATAAGAAAATACATTGCATAACCAGGAAATAAAAATAATATTTATATTGATGATTAAGCTGTCCTGCAACTAGCTATGTTGCTGCAACGTTCCACTCAACCATAGGCCAGTGTGTTCATTAATCTCTCAACACACTGCCACCCTCGAGATGGGCATGATTTCCACAGGGAACTAGGGAAATAGCAAGCTTACACACACCCAAACCAAAGCACACACACACATAGTCAACCCAACCTTCAGTTGGGTTTCTCAGCCTATCCAGCCAACTAATATACAATTGGATTTCACAGACTGCAAAGACATCAAGCCAATAACATAAGGGTTCCTTGGACTTACTTAGCCAAGCCAACATTCACATCAAAACACAGTCAAACCAACCTACAATTGGGTTTCTCAGACTATCCGAGGAAACAAGCCACGTATAGTTGGGATTATCAGGACTTACTCAACCTAGCCAACCTTCACATTCAAAACCAGCCAATCCAATATACCATTGGGTTTTATAGGCTACCAAGACAACAAGTCATATACCACTCGTTTATTAGGGCTTACTGAGCCACACCAACACTCACAAAATCAGGTGATATCATACGCTGTCAAGCCAACATACAACACATACAATTGGGTTTCACAGAGTGTCCATCCAAGCCAATAAACAATTGGGTTTCATAGGCTACTAAGGAAACAAGCCAAATAACAGGAGGGTACCTTGGGCTTACTCAACCAAGCCAACATTCACATCAAACCACAGTCAATACCAACCTACAATTGGGTTTCTCATGCTACTAAGGTAACAAGCCAAACAGACTTCACTTTTTAATACAGAGAAAACAGGGCCTCATACCATAATGTTCCACAGACAAACACTGCGAAACCACACGTCTGCAACTCAGGATGGTCGAACCACCACACTGCGCGTCTCCAAGGGAAATCAAGAAACCACAAAGGGTCACACTCTCATAAAATCAAGAGATCTCCACTGCCCGATCACTTAGCAAAAGACAACAAAACTCCTCTTCCACTACTCAAGACACTGAACCAAGACACGCGCATGAACAAACTGGCCAGAATAATCGAATGGTCTAGGAGGACAGAATGGTAAAACAATGAATAACCACGAATAGAAAATACAACTCCCCCAACCGGATCTACCAACAACGTGAATGAATCCAATGTTCACAGGGATGAGGAAACAAGCGCACGCATTTATATAAATCTTTTCATATATATAATTCATTGCCATATGTAAACTTCACACATATTTGAATTTTAAAATATTTAGATTAGTTTTAATCTCTTATATATATAAATATTAAAAGCTTAAGAATTACATAGATATGCTATGAAAGATCTATTAAATATTATATTTTATTTTTATTTTAATTTTAATTTCAAGTGTATGTGTGTTTTTCTTTTTTTAAAGGGAGCATGCGAAAGAGAGAACAAGTTTATTTGTACCTGAATTAATCAACCCACTTGAATCCACATATATCTATGCCATTTTGGTTATTTAAATAACTTTGATCATTAACTTTGTCTTGAATAGTTAATATTTTTGAAAAACACAAAGTTTTATCTAATTTATTTATTGTCTTTAAATTCAATGATTAAAACAAATTTCTATCATCAAAATTTAAAATTATAATAATCTAAATTATTATTTTTAGTAAAATAAAGTTTTACCTAATTTTTTGTTTTCTTTAAATTTAATAATTAACACAAATTTCTCTAATAATTTAAAACAAAAATCTACAATCAGAATTTAAAATTATATTAATCTAAATTATTATTTGCTTTTCTAGGATGATTGGCATGCTCTATGCAAGTTCAACAGCCGGTGAATTTGCATAACGTAAACATTAAATGAAATCGTCAACCAAAAACATGTAATTAAAAAAGTGTAAGATAAATATTCTATATTTTCAATTTTCTTTTACTATATTTGAGTTTATTTTGTGATTTTTTTGAAAAAAAATTAAAATTATATATATTTATGTTGATAAACTTTTTTATTTGAGATTTAGGGTGGATTAACACCTATGTTTTTTAATCTAAGGAAGAGGATGAGACAAGTGTACAGTCCAGATTGATTCTATGGTAGGAGTTCAAAATTCGAAATAAAAAATTTTAAAACTAGCACACCCATATAGTTTGTGGTTGGAGCAGGTTGATATGAATCAAAAGGTTAAGAAATAGTTATGGAATGGAAGACATTTTGAGTTTTTTTTGTTTGTATTCTTCATATTCTTTCATGAATGGTTGGCTATCCATTCATCACCTATGAGTTATCTATGCATTGTTACAAATTATCCATTCATCAACTAACTACCAATAATTTTTTATATTCTTTTTTTTATAATTGTTTATTTCAAATTTTGAACCAAGTATTAAATCAATCTTTACATTGAATCAATCTTTACAGTACACTTGTCTCATCTTAGTAGGTAGATAAAAAAACATAGGCCTTAGTCAACTCTAAATTTCAATAACTAATAATTGATAAATAGATAACAAGTAGTTGATGGACCTGATCCAGCCACAAACTATACAGATAGGTGTGTTAATAGTTATAAAAATTACATAATTTATAATAAAATATTTAAAATTCTATTTATATTTTTAAAAATATAACTTAAACACTAAAAAACGGAAATGGAAATTGGACATGTAGTATTCTACTCCTTTAAAGACTTTTCAAGTAACCAGATTCTTGGACATAGCACATCATATATTTTGATCTCGGACCCAACCAATCTTTCGATTGTGGATCTGTTGGTTGTCGCTGGGTTTTTGCTGAGGACAAGTTGAAGTCCTCCCATTTCCTTCACAATTTTTGCACCAACGGTCACGGGCCAATTCCATGGAAGGAAATTCGACCACAGTTCCGATACAAGTTTCCCGTACAGGGCACCTGATAAAATTAGAAGCGTTCTTATCCACACATATATAAACTTGACACAGTTGTTCCATTCCATTACATTCAATCCCCACTCCATTTCCTGTAACATTTCCCAATACACGCTGGATTTCACTCAAATTGTATTTCTTCCCGTCTGGGTAAATGCTATTGTTCCCCAGCGCGCCCAGAAGATCGACGCTTTCTTTAAGCCGGAGAGCGGTAGCGAAATAATCGTACTGGTTCTTTAAAACACAAGTCCCATGTTTCCCCCACTCGTATTGCCAGAACCATGCATTATCACAGCTAGGACAAGCCAGCGACGGCCATTCTAACTCCATCTTACTTTTCAGATCACCCAGCTGCACGTGACATTAATCATTAAATCAGTATCTATGCTTAATAAATCCCAGCTTTTTAAATGGATTTATGCTCGAAATTAATACCTTAGAAGGATCGAAGGGAGTATTCCTCTGGCATGATGGATGTGGCATTGGCCATAGACCATGGATTGAGAAATTCGCCGGCGCAGGAGGCTGGCAACAACAAGAGTTTCTCATAATGCAATAGGATGCTGGCCACTGCAGTTAAAACAACACAGAAATCAATGTTGGCTCTATAGACAATTAGATTCAGAAATATGCGGAATTTGACGAGTACTTTTAACATTGGAATTGCGGTCGAATTCACCTGCAGAACCAATTTAAAGTAATTGATTTCTTGAGTTTTTTCTGCCTCCAAGCTCATGGCGCCGCAGAAGAGAAATGCTATGCAAATGGCAGCTATAACTTTGGTAGGAGAACTCAGCATAAAGTCCATGGCAGCTGATATCTCCTGCGGCTCGGCTCGGCTCAGTCGACAGATACTTCTGAGACAGAATGCGAAGCGTAATCGCGTCGTGTGACTGTGATGTGTATATATAATAATTGGACCATACATAAAGAATCGAAACGCTTCAGATTAATGACCGCCATTCTTTTTCGAAATATTGAAACGAACTTGGTGACCGTTATGATAAGAAAATAGATTACCCAATCATCTGTATGTATCTATTCGGTTCCCTGTAGCTCAGAGAATCTCTGTGATATTTCAAGAAATATATGAAAATATATAAGGTCAAGGTCCTTGCTATATATATATAATACTTTAATTTATATTGTTTTATCTAAATTGTAGTTTTATTGTGTCAAATTTAACTAGTTCATTTGGTTGAGATGTGGGTATGATAAAAAAAGTGCTTCAATTTCAATCTTCTTTCAGATGAGTTAAGGATGAATTAGTTGAGAGGAGACACCTAAAAATTCCAGCCATTAGAGAAGTTGATGAATTAGGAGCTGTCTAACTAGAGGAGGTTGCGAAGAATCCGGTGAATTTAACTTACAAAATCTTGTAATTTCTGTTGTTTGTTTGATGATTTTAAGTGCATAAATGAAATCACCACACATGAAAACCCCCAAACACCCACACTCTGTAAAATTTAGCAATGTTTTTACAAATTTTGAAAATTCCGTGGAAATTCATAACCAAACATGTAAAAACCAGCAAAAAATAAGAAAAAAATAGTCCCCTAAACAACTCGAATTACTTTCACTCTATTGTTATTCATCTCAGCTGTCATTCTTTTTACTTCTCTGCCTGGATCTGGGAGTGAGTTCTCTTCTTTGACGCTGATGTCGACTTTCCTTCGATCCAGATTGGAATCTTTCTCTCTCGGATTTCAAAGGACTTATCTGCATATTCCAGATTAGCCTCTTCTTCTACTTTGGCCATTTTTTCTTTCTCCGAGTCTGATAGTTCTGTCAACTTAACCGGATTCACCGTCACTGCCACACCCTCGGTATTTAGGGAGAGTTGTCGATCCAATTTGGCCAGTCCTTCATTTTCCGATACAACAAATCCTAAATCTCTTGGGGATGAAGTAGCTCCTTCGAGAATTAGCCTAGTGCTGTCCAGATATAAGCAAATTTTCACTGTACTCCCCATATTATCTCTTAAGGACTCAGAGACCCTAGGTTGCTCGCATGCCCTCTTAACTTCATCTAGCCACTTCAGAAACATGCAGGGCTGAGCGTCTGTCTTCCACTTTTCCTGCCATTGAACTGTTAAAGAGGCATATTTCCAAGCAGTGGGGTTTTTGCTAATCTTGGCAACGGGAAGTTCAGCAGGTGGTATCTTCTCCATGGCAATCTTAATTAACAGAGATGCAAAGCTAAAAGGCATTCTTTTATTTTGACAATCTACTATAGATGCATTCATCAAGGAAGCTAAATAATGAGACCAAATATATATAGTACCTTCCTCCGCAATGTTGAATATAGTATCTAGGGTAGATAACATGACAACGGAGGTTCTACCAGCATGATTCAAGGAAACTGATATAAAATGACTTTGCTATTTATATTTTAATGGGATGTTGGCTAAGAGATGTTGTTGAGAGCTCTTCACCCATGGACTTTGGGGTTGGATAGAAATCATCATTATTAAATCTGTTGTGGAGTGACTTTTGGAAAATGGTAAGAACTAAAGAGAAATTCTACATATCCTATTAACTTTAGCATTTCTATTTTAATTTTTTCAAGGATAATAATAAATGATAGTTAAAAGCTTAAAGTATAATTGATGGTATTTGGATCTCCTTTATTTTATAAATGTAATTTTATAAGTAAAAAATACTGAATTGAACGAAGCTATGATGGGGATACTAGGGCTATCATTCATCCTTCTTCTTTTCAAGCAGAACAGGAAAACTACTCTTCATGTGCGCAGCCAAGCTGTGAATGAGCTTTGGATTTCTCATAGCCGAACATTCAACCAGGCGTTGCAATTTGAACATAGAAACCACAGTTTCCGTAGCATATTTCATCTGAATAAACCCCATATCTTTTCCCGGATAGACCCACGCGCCACCTTGGAAGACTATGAATTTGAAGGGACTCTGCGAGAAAAAATGCTCATCCTTGTTCATCCATCTTTCTGGTTTGAATTCGAGGCATTCGGTACCCAGATGGTGTCCCTACGACCCATGGTGTATGGGTGGGAAGTCACTCAAGTGCCTCTGCGCACAATAGTCCCATCACACAGAACGTCGTTGTGGAGAGCGTTCTTGAGGACCGGATGACAAAGTCTCATCGATTCATAGATTGATGCATGCAGGTAATGCATACTCTGTAGATCCTCATATGAAAATACCCACGCTTTTCCATCCCATTTGGATTCGGATTTGACGGCCATGAGATGGGAAATTTCTTTGTGTATTGCTTCCAAGATTCCTACAAAATTTTTACATGTACCATAAGCTAGATATTTACATTTGGTGATTTCAATATGAACTAAACATACAAACTTTAACACAATGAATTTCTATTTACTTGTGAATAACAAATTTCTATTTACCTGTAATTCATCTTTTCAGAATATTTCTGTTGCACTCCCTGACACCTATAGAATCCTTAAATTCTTCATTAGAATCCAAGAAGCTGGAGAACGATTGGGATGTTTGTTCAAGCAAATCCATATGAGATTCAGGGACTTCATCATCATTATACTGCGTTCCAAGAGAGAAGCTTCAGTATCAACAAGTTGCAACCTCCTCATTTGAATATCGTCAAATGCATCATCTTCATGATAATCAACAAGAAGTTTTCAAACACTTTGTCTGATTCCTCATGGATTGATCATAACGTCTGCATGAAATTTGTCTCCTGAAAAATAACAGAAATCATGCATATTGACTTTCTCTTGAATCCCCCTTGCATTGGATAGAGACTCATCACTCACTGAGGTCATGTAGACATCTAGATCATGCTCCTCAAGAATGATTATCACCCTTGCCTTTCATGTATTGAATTTGGGATCACCTTCAAGTCGGTCTTCCGGTTGGACAGATATCGATGCCTTTGCTTCAAGCTCTTTGCTCAATATTTCAAGATCGTGTAGGCTTTATCTTGCATGGGAAGAACTAAGATCCTTCACGCCATTGGTCTGATACGATGTTAGTGTTTGAGAAAATATAAAGAAACTTGAACTTTAAAATTGTAATCCACAATTACAGTGCAGATAGATCTCATCAATAATCCAAAGACATAAATAATAAAACCATAGAACACATGATATACCATGATAAAACCCTCCACTGATTCAGAGGATAAAAAACCCAGCAAACAATCTTAGAGTATGATTGATAATCGACAGAGAATGATTACAACACAATAGCATATTTATTTTTCGAGAGAAGAAGAGATGAGAGATCAAATGGAACAATGTGATGATCTTTCCAAGTGCATAGCACTTTAATAACAAGTCAAATTAGGTCATACAAGGAAGGTAGCAAATATTGCATGCTTCAGTAAGTATTTAACACTGAGAACAATGATTTATCTTTAACAATGCGCCCTCACTGGCTCACTGAGTTTAACTACCTCTAACTGAGTTGTTAATTGAACAGAACTGAATGTAACTAAACAGAACTTAATAGAACTGAACAGAAATGAATGTAACTAGTGTTTCTCCACCAGTGTCATCTTCAACAACCACTTGCATAAATTAAGGAGTTTGATTCCTTAATTAACTAAACTTGTCTTATCACAACTAAGAATCAACTGATGTCTTATTAATTCGAGTTCACTTGGAGGCATACATGGGAAATTTGAATTCTCTCTCTATCTCTCTGCTCATATTAATTTTCTCTGCATGGTCCATATGTGTTTTCATTAATTTTATATCATATCATACTCATAATAATTTTTCTAAACCTATGATCATATGTATTAGTTCGGGTCATATAGTCACATGGTAAATTAAATCACTCTATGGGTAGCTAATCCCTAAGGGAGACTTGTAGCACATGTTGAACATGACTAGCCATACATCACATAGTATATCCTTGAGACTTAATACGACATAAGGTCATGATATTAACCATAAGATCCTAGTACAAGAATCTCTCCCAAATAGGACTTGATCAAGGTCCTAGCTTGATACAACATAAGCTCTTTAACTTAACACAATAAGTTAGTGAACTTAATACAACATAAGTTCCAGACTTAACACAACAAGTCTCATGGAGAGGATCTGAACTTAATAAAACATAAGTTTTGGACTTGAAACAACAAGTCTTGTGGAGGCTGAATCCCGAAGCTGTACATTTAACACTCCGTCTTAGCGAAGGAGACATTCTCTGCCATACCAGGAATTTACTATCACACCAAGCTTATCTCGTAAGTGTCATAACTTCGTCACAGATAGACGCTTGTCACAAATTTGCAATCTGCTCATCATTAGCTATGTGCTAGAATTCATTTTACATGACCATGAATTTAATGAAGTAAAAATTAGTCTCAAATGTGTTTTATCATAACACACATATAGGGTATTTCAAAAAGATTGAGTATTAACACCTAATCACTGTAGCCTCAAGTCTTTCACCCTAGTAGGTAACTTCACAAGCTACACTACTCCTTAGTATGTAGTACTATCTGAAAAACACATTTTTCTTCTGAAGTACTCTCAAACATATATCTTTCTTCTATAGTACTAGCAGCAATACACTTAGCTTTTGTAGTACTAGCCACAAATTACAACGCTTATCTCAGACTAAAATAATAGCTGGATAGCACAATCATATAATAGCTCTTCCATGTAATAAAGAGCCTATTCTAATGTACCTCAAAAGGTATTCAAACATATGCTTAGTAGAAAGCATAAAATACAATAGGTCTACTCAAAGACCAACTAGCTACTTACACATAGTAGCATCATCTAGATCCAATCTAGAATAAAGTTTCTCTAAATTAGAACCATGGATTTTAAATCCATCACATACAACATCATACAACAAATGTGAAATAACATGCAGAAAGAAATTCTTATCTTTTCTTTCACTCTTCAACATTTGTTGACTTCTGGAATATTTTGTTATCTGGAGAAGTTCTATGTGAGCTTTCCATTGTCTGTGATGTTATTCAAGGCATGATCACTTTCTCAATGATCCTTCTCTTTATACTACAACACCCCAACTACCTCTCTGAGAGGTTTAATTGTTCTCTAACAGCCCAGAATATAACTCTTCTTGAGTATCAATAGTATCTAAGACTTTGACCATGTATCTTCTCATGTGGATTCTCTCCACAAGGTATCACAACCCTTGGCTGCTTCCTAAGTCATGTACTATGACTAACTAGTGGGGACTTTATTTGCTACTTCCTGTGAAGACACGTCGATACTCCCTATTCAACTAGAGGAGTTCTTATATACTATACCAAGATTTTCTCGGACAAAGGCTTCGTAAGAATGTTGGAAATGCTACTCATATGTGGATATGTATTATGTACCATGTCTCAAATATGACTGACTAGAAACCTCATAACTCTTTACTTCATTTCAACATGCTCTATCTAGAGCAACACATGTGATATTTCCTTGATCACTATACTAGTCAGATTTCATATATCTTTTAAAACTCTATTTTACTGACCAAGACATATATGAGTCCACATAAACTTGTACCAAGTAGGTACTACAACACATGCTTTGTTGTACATGTCTATGTACACATTGCAAAGAATATAACAGATCCTGAGACCTATGAATAACCAAATGCATCTCAATTGGCTTAAGATCCTCCAAATATGAAATAAGAATTATAAAATTTCATACTTATCTTCATATGTGTGGCCATGGATTTGTAGTCCATCATCCTCAAACTCTTCAGGCTCTTTTACTACACATTTTCCTTAACTAAGGAAAATATTTATTTGGTGACTGCCACACCTTTAATCATAATAATCATAACAAGATTCTTAAACATTGTTCTAATCTTCCTTCTAAATTATGAGCATCATGCAGCTCTTCATTTTTACAGGAGGTAAAATAACTAGTTACACTAGTTCTTTAGGAGATACCGAGACTAGAAAATTCCTCTCACCATGTGAATGTGAGAATGATAATTTGGGTCCTCCATCACAGGACTTCATGCTCATCTATGTCTGAATCTCTTCTTGACATATGAATGTAAATAAGATAATTTAATTATCTTCAAGAGTCCTAACATCTCTCGGAATATGATTAGGTCTTGTATTCTGATTTCTTCCTAATACATAGGAACATTTTGATCTGCTACCATAAGCTTCTTGCTTCACAACATCCAGTTCTCTTTTAAGTTTAGCCATCAGAATTTAGCTTCATTTAATACATGTCATTTTTCTTGTAGGCTAGGACACATAGTTTTTCCCTACAAGCCAAATTCAATCAAGTTAATAGAAACCTTGGCATAATCCAGTCATTTTAATAAAATGATAAACAACACACATTGACATGCAAACCATTCTAACCAATGTTTCAGTATAACTATATCTCGCAAATTTTAATCACATGAGTACCTCAATTTATTTGCAATGGTTCATATAGTTGTTTACACATTAAATCAATTTTTCAAGATAACACCATTCATATTTCATATAATGTTTTGTAGTTCTATATCACTCTTATATTTAGATCTCATGAATATTTACACAAAACTTTATTCTTCTTAACATGTTTTTTCCCATTTACCAATAAAATAGAAATATTGTAACATATGCTTTTAATCATGTTCATACCATAGATCATTCCTAATCCCAGGAATACAAATTGTAATGAAACAAAATCTGATTTTATAAAAGCATATGATAATCAAATGATCATGCAACCCAACATTCATATCTCATGAATAATCATGCAGCTCTATATTCACATATTTATGAACAATCATGCAGCACAACGTTCATATCTCATGAATTAATCATGAAGCTCTATATTCTTATCTTTATTGGGTGACCTGTAGTATTTTACCACGGTAATTCCCCTATAAAAAAAAAGCATTGTAATATGGCTATGTATTGTATTGTAGCATTGTAAAACAATTTTTGTAATTGTGTGAGAGAGACTTTGAGTGATTGAAGAGGAAGTGCAATGGGGTTGTTGCAAGTTGTATCCCTTCATTTTGTTGGATGATATAATAATAAATGAATGACAATTTTTGTGTGGACGTAACCCATCTTTGGTGAACCATTTTATATTTGTGTCTCTCTTGTAATGTGTTTAATATTTGCATCTTTTTTAATTGTTTAATTGTTATTGCTCTACAATATTGTTTTTGTAACAATTGGTATCAGAGAAAAAAGATCTATTTGGATGGTCAACTCATAGGAAAGAAGGGTTCCTGGTTCTAGTGGGAGCAATGCCAAAAGAATGAAAGTTTAGGGTCGCGAAATTTAATGGCCAAAACTACCAAATGTGGAAGATGCAAATGGAAGACTATCTATACCAGAAGGATCTGTACCTACCATTGGGCAGAAAAACAAAATAGTCGGTGACTATGAAGGATGAAGAATGGGAGGTTCTTGACAGAAAGGCACTGGGAACAATACAGTTGTGCCTGGATTCATCGGTGTCTTTCAATATCTCAAAAGAAAAGATAACAGAGGGTGTGATGAGCGCATTGGATAAGCCCTATGAAAAACCTTCGGCTTCCAACAAGGTATTTTTAGTGAAGCTTTTATTTAATATGAATATGTCAGAAGGTGGATCTGTTGTTGACCATTTAAATTAATTTAATACACTTACTATTCAGCTAAGATTTGTAAAAGTGAACTTTTATTATGAGGTTAGGGCTCTTCTAATCTTGTGCTCATTGTGATAAATTTGGAACAACTTGGTCATGGTTGTAAGTAACTATGTCCCTAGTTCATACACTCTTAAATTTGATGATGTTGTTGGTGTTATTCTTAGCGACGAAATGCGAAGAAAAATCACAGGTGAGACATCGGGTAATGCGTTGACCATGGAGATTAGGGGAAGACAAAAGGAGAGAGGAAGGAGCATAGGTTATCGCAAAAAGTCTAGAAAGGGAATATCCAAGTCCATATTTGGAAAGATAGAGTATTGGAACTGTTGTAAGAGGGGACACATGAAGAAAGACTGCAGATCTCCAAAGAAGAAAGGAGACGGGCACCAGGAGACTACTCAGGAAGAAAATGTAGCAGGTGATGTGTTACAAGATTCTTTGATTCTTGCATTAGATAATACTAGTGATTACTAGGTCATAGATTCATGGGCTTCATGTCATGCTACACCCCATAGGAAATTATTTCATGATTATTCTCTAGGTGATTTTGGACATGTTTTATTGGGGGATGATGAACAATGTAAAATTGTTGGAATGGGTAAGGTACGGATTAAGTTAAATAATGGAAATTAATGGATGCTAAAAGATGTAAGGAATGTTCCTGCTATGAAAATAAATTTAATCTCAACACATAAGTTGGGAGATAGCGGTTTTTTGTCTACGTTGGGAAAACATGGTGGAAGATCACTAAAGGAGCATTGGTAATAGAAAAAGGAGATAGGAAAGGTATGTAGTATTTATGTCCTCATAGTACTGATTATTCTATCTATGTAGCTTCCACGGAAATAGGTGCAGCATTGTGGAATCATAGGTTTGTCCACATAAGTGAGAAGGGGATGCAGATTCTCCACTTAAGGAAATTGCTTCCATATCTGAAGCAGGTAAGTTTGGAATTATGTGATAATTGTGTTTATGGAAAACAAAAGAGAGTTAGATTTCTCAGGGTTGGGGAACAGAAGTAGAGTGAAAAGTTAGATATTGTGCATACAAATGTATGGGGACCAAATCAAGTACAATCTCTTGGTGGCTCTCGTGATTATGTTACTTTTATTGGTTATGCAACTAGAAAAAAATGGGTTTATTGCATTAGACTGAAATCTGATGTGTTTGCTACTTTTAAGAAGTGGAAAGATTTGGTTGAAAATGAGATAGGAGAAAGGTTGAAGTGTCTCAGATATGATAATGGAGGTGAATACTGCAACAAGGATTTTGATAGTTACTATTCATACAATGGGATTCACAAAGAGAAGATAGTCCCTGGAACACCACAAGAAAATTGTGTGTTAGAAATGATGGAGAGAACGATCATGGAGCATGCAAGGTGTATGAGATTGCATGCATGGTTTCCAATTTTGGGTTGATGCTGTAGTTACTGATGTTTATTTAAAAAACAAAGGGCCTTCAATCACTTTGGATGGTGGAATTCAAGAGGAGGCATGGACAAGTAAAAAGTTAAACTAATCATTTATGAGAACTTTTGGTCATGAAGAATTTGTCCATATTGATTAAGAAAAAAGAACAAAGCTTGAGGCTAAATCCAAGAAATGTGCCTTTATTGGATACAGGTTTGATGATTTTGGTTATTGCTTATGGGATTATGAAAATCACAAAATCATTAGGAGTAGAGATGTAGTATTCAATGAAAAGGTTATGCGCAAAGATCAATTGCAGGGAAAGAAAGAGGAAAACGTAAACAGGGAGTACACAATGCTTGATGAAATTAAAGAAAATGAAGTTCCAAAGGCACCAGAAAATCAAGAGCAACAGTAGTTACCTCAAACTCCTACAAATGTAAGAAGATCTACCAGATTAAGTAGACCCCCTGGACGATTCTCTTATTCACTGTGTTATTTATTGATGACTGATTCTGGTGAACCTAAATGTTATGAATAGGCAATGCAGGTAGAAAATATAATGAAGTTGGAGCAAGGCATGTATGAGGAGATGGACTCATTGGTAAGAAACCAAACTTGGGATTTGGTTGAGTTTCCTATAGGGAAAGAGCATTGTAGAATAAATGGGTTTACAGGTTGAGGGAAGAAGATGGAGGCAAGAAGTAGTACACATATAAACTTGTTGTAAAGGGGTTTGCACAAAATAAATTTATAGACTTTGTTGAAATATTTTATCTTAATGTTGTTAAAATGACTTCAATTAAGACTATTTTAAGTTTAGTGGAGGTATAAGATTTGCATCTTGAACAGTTAGATGTAAAAACAACCTTTCTCCATGGATATTTGGAGGAAGAGATTTATATACATTAGCCACAGGGGTATGAGGTCAAACAGAAGGAGAGTTTGGTTTGCAGATTGAAGAAGAGCTTGTATGGCTTGAAACAAGCTCCAAGGTAGTGGTATTTAAAATTTGATAAGTTTATGACAGAATAAGGTTATAGTAGGTACCATTCTAAGCACTGTGTTTATTTCAAGAGGCTAGATAATGGAATATATATTATCTTGTTATTGTATGTGGATTTCATGCTTGTTACAGCGTCTAAACTGCAGGATATAAGTGTGCTCAAAAGGAAACTAGCTAAATCATTTGTGATGAAGGATTTGGGTGCTGCAAAGCAAATCCTTGGTATGAGAATAACAAGAGACAGAAAAATTTACAAATTGACATTGTATCAAAGTGACTACATAGAAAAGGTGTTGGAGAGGTTTAGAATGAAGAATGCAAAACCAGTTAGTACAACTTTGGCTATCCATTTCAAACTAAGTAAGGATATGTGTCTGAAGAGACAGGCAGAGATATAATACATGTGTCCAAGGTTCCTTATTCATCGACAGATGGAAGCTTGATGTATGCCATGGTGTGCACATGCAGTGGGAGTTTTGAGTAGGCATATGAACAATCCAGGTAAAGAGAATTGGACGACAGTACATTGGATTCTCAGGTATTTGAGAGGTACCACTTCTCATGCATTATGTTTTGGAGGTTCATACATTGTTCTATAGGGATATGTTGACGCAGATATGGCTAGTGATAAATACAGTTGGAGGAGAACCATAGGGTGTGTATTTACTGTAGGTAGAACAACAATAAGTTGGATTTCGAAACTACAAAAGGTTGTTGCACTTTCAACAATGGAAGCAGAGTATGTTGTTGCTAATAAGGCTAGTAAAGAAATGATTTGGTTGCATAGGTTCATGGAGGAATTGGGCAAGAAGAAGGAGAATAGCAAGTTTTCAATGACAGCTAGAGTGTCATTCATCTTTCAAATAACTCAGCCTTTCATTCAAATACTAAACATATATAGTTCAAGTACCATTTCATAATATCTGTTCTAGAAGATGAACTGTTAAAGTTGGAAATCATACATATTAGTATGAATCCTGTAGACATGTTGACAAAGGTAGTAACCAGAGAGAAACTGAGTTCCTACTCAGTTTCAGTTTAGAGCATATTCCAGGAAGTACAGCATTAGTGGAGTTGGTGTGATCAGTCTCCAAGTGGGAGATTATTGGTTGTGGAGCCTGAGCTTCTAGANGGGGGGGGGGGGTGCAATGTCCCCCGGTGAGGGTTCAGGGGCAGCACCCCCGAAATAAATTTTTGGATGTTTGTTGGCCAACAGTTTGCATACCCATGGTATTGGGTGACCTGTAGTATTTTTCCATGGTAATTACCCTATAAAAGGAAAGCATTGTAATACAAATGTATATTGTATTGTAGCATTATAAAAAAATCTATGTGATTGTGCGAGAGAGATTGTGAGTGACTGAAGAGGAAGTGTAGCAGGGTTGTTGCAGGTTGTATCCCTTCATTTTGTTGGATGGTATAATAATAAAGGACTGGCAATTTCTATGTGGATGTAGCCCATCTTGGGTGAACCATGTTATATTTGTGTCTCTCTTGTAATGTGTTTAATATTTGCATCTTATTTAATTATTTAATTGTTATTGCTCTATGATCCTATTTTTCTAACAGTTTGTAGCATACCGTGTATCGATAAGTATTTCAACATAGTCAGTTTGTTAATACATGTTATTTCATTGAATAATGCATTTCTAATTACATCATTACTTGGTGATTGTAACCACGACCTACTATATTTATAGAATAGTCCATAGTTACCTCTCATCACAATCCAAATGTGTTGAAGGGTTGTGTGTATATGAGAGGATTCACTCCTAGAGAGGGTGTGTATGTACTCTATAATAGACGCATAGGAGATCCATCTACACCTAACTTAACAAGGGTCATTGATGTTGTAGTTAGTGCCACATCTGCAACAGCAACAAGTCATACAAAGGTAATTATTTCAACATTTGTACATATTAGAATTGTGTAGTTGTACTGTTTATTCATGCATGTCTAACAATTTCAACATTTGGTGATTGTAGATATTAGAAGCAGTAGTGCCTAGCTCCTCCGGTCACTCCATGGTTTTCGAGGGTTTCCTCCCGTGGTGAGATGTTCATCAATGACCAAGTATTTTTATTTAGTTTACATACACATGTTGATAATTGTTGAATTAATCGAGATATGATCGTTTAGTTGCAGAGAACAATTATAGAAAAGACTTCCATGAGTACATAACAGGCATCAATACCCCGACTAAATTTGGTGAGTTTTTTCCATACATAATTTAGCCATAAGTTATTTTTATAAGTTTGTTAGTGGTAGGGTATTAGTGAAATTTCCAAATTTTAAAAAATCATCATTGATTTGCAGACTCTTGAGATGCAAAGAAATCCTAGGGAGATGGTTGATAGAGGAAAGTCAGGAAAAAACAAAAGAAAGATTGATTTTTGATGTGTCCTAATGGATTTATGTACTTTGGCACACATTTACATTGTTGTACTTAGGGATACATGTACATTGAAAGGTCGTCAAGGGTCGACTACTTTGCCATATTTTGTATTATACACAATTGGCTATCAATGCATGAATCAATTTATTGCATATTTCTCTTGAGTTTTCACATGTTCATGTGATGATTTATGTCTTCTACAAATTGATAGATTATGATATTGAAATTTATATAATTACATCTAAAGTCAATCATTGCATATTTTCTTAATGGAACATGAAACATTGTGTTATAGAAGCATAATATTCATGGAACAAACTAATTTTATCTTTCAAAGGTTCAATGAACTCATTACATGCACGCTAATTCTATATCTAATTTAAAATTGTGGGGTTTAAGTCTTTATATGGCATGTCTACGATTCAATTTTATGGTTTTAATATTTTAAACTCCCATCTATTTTTATGTTTATAATTCAAATTTATAAAGGAAGATGTGCATGTATTATAAATTTAGAATTTATCAATGTTAAATTCAAATACTCAAATGATAAATGATTCATAAATCAGTGATGAATTGACAACTATGCTTACTATGATGAATTTACTATTTAAATTTTAGTATGTAAATGGTGATGGGATGAGGAATTTATATGTTAATATGTTAGGATGTATATAAATTATATATATTTTAATAATTTTAAAGATCTTGACGTTCCCCCGTCCCCTAAATTTTCCTAAATTTGGGGGTGCCATCCACATGTACCCAATGTGTGGTTCCCCACTCTTGCGCTCTAGCATCCCAAACACTTGGTGGAACATTTATAGGAACACACCATATTTTTGTTTGACATAATAGAACCTAGCACATACATGCATCATATTTTTCCTTTATGCAAGCCAAGAGAGCATCTATGGGGTTACTCTCATATACAAATGAACATAATTTCCCTAGAATACAATATTTACACCATCCACATGCATCATATTCTAAGGTTGGGGAACCTAGTTAAGATGGTAGAACCAAGTTATGCTTCCCAGTATCTATTTTACGCCCCCACAGCAGGCCCACAAATTGTCTCTGAATGGCCTGGGGTGGCAAGTTGCAACTAGGCATAGAACTAAAAGTGTAACTCTGATCGTAAAACCATCATCTCCGATGGATTTAGGATGTCAGGTTTCAGCTAGGGGAACCCCTCTATAATGATTCAATCTCCCAGAAATGGTCCAATTATACCATCTCTGGAACTAGGGTTTTGGTTAGTAAAGCCAAAAGTTGTTTTTGCATAAGGGGGTCAACTTTGGATTGAGTGTGGACAACACGGCCATGTGAAAAGTGTCCAAACACATGTGTGGGAGCTGATAGAACCCGGATATGTTGTACGGTATTGATTTCATGCCCCCTAGATAAAGTCCACAAATTGTCCTTGAATGGCCAAGGGTGGCAAGTTGAAACTAGGAATAGAACGAAAACCATAAATCCAATCCTCAAACCGTCGATTCTAATGGATTCAAGATTCCAGGATTCAACTAGGGGAACCCTTTTCTAGTGATTCAATCTACCATAAATGGTTTGATTCTACCATCTCCAAAACTAGGGTTTTTCTCAGTAAATACAAATGCCACCTTTGCACAAGGGAGTCAACTTTGGATTGATATGTCTTGGGCGAGTGTGGACACCAAGACCATGTCCACAGTGGAAAAAAACATATGTGGGAGCTGATAGAACCAAGCTATGATACCTGATATAGATTTCGTGCCTCCTGAGAGCATGTCCACTAATTGTCCTTGAATGGCCCGAGCTTGATCTATTATCAAGGGACTTATAGCTCACTCAACTCGACAACACGGAACCTATGTACAAAATTACTCTAATTCATTATTTGTCCACTCATGGGTTGTGTATGGTGCCAAAATGTTCTTATTCCTCTACCAACTATTAATATGCACCAAAAAAATGTTTTAATCATTCCTGGGTTGTAGAATATGCACAGAAAATGTTTTAGTCCTTCGCGAGTTGTTTATTAATCATCCCATACATAAATGAATGTGTTTGGAATAATTTAAAATCACCCAGTAATGACAACAATGGCCAGTCACTTATAAATTCGCTCTACCAATAATAAAAATGCCCTCGGGCAAGCAAATTTGTCCCATCATAGCTTTAAAACACCCCAACACTTTCAGTTCACCCCCACGAAAAGCAATATTTTCCCAGGAATGAGTTTTCCCAAGAATTGCAAATTCATCTCGATAATTGTAGAAATGCTCAACAATGGTTGAAGATTCCCATTAGTGATTAAAGATTCCCAACATTGACTAGAAATGCCCCAAGAAACCAGGAAAACGCCTTTCTATGTCTGAAAACGCCCCAAGCAATGATAAATTCTCCTAGGAAGTGATAAATTTTCCTTAAGCAAAAGCAATTCAACTTGGGAACTTCTATATTTTCCCACATCTGATGAAAAAATCCTCTAGGAAACAAATCAAATACTCAGCAATGTAAAACCACACCCCAAGCAACTATAAATTCACTCAACATTTACAAAAACACCCCAACATTTTCAAAATTTCCCATGAGGTTATTAAAAACCCTGGGAAAGTTAACATCCAACCAAAGAAATGTTTTCCTTATCCAACATGAATTATTCCCAGGAAAGACAATTATTTAAAGAATGTAATTAAACCATTGAAGCTTCAACAAAATTCCATTCTCTCACCATTCATAGATATTGGCAGCCATTAATTAAATAGAGAAATTGTATACCACTCAATAAGTAAATAATTCCAAAGAAGAAATCAAGCACACATCAAAATTGTGCATAATACATTGTTTACCCTGGAAACCCAATTGGGAAAACAAACATTCAATGGTTTCTTTTTATTTCATTTCAGTAGACTTGGATTACAATGCATCTCTGGGCTCCTTGACACTCTCTTGCTTGGGATAGCCATAGGTGATCTTAATCCCTTTGATAGTCTAACCGAGAGAACATATAGGAGAGTTGGGGGTATATATATATACATCTTTTCTTATTCACATTTACAAAATTTCATTATCATTAAAGTAGTCCAACTTTTATACATTGCCAAAATGTTTTACATACATTGAATATTACAACCATTGTTTGTTCATATCCATTTTTGGACCACACCTCCCATTGAGAGGCCTTTTGGTCTCCAAAAGCTCAAGGAAAGGAAACTAGATCAATGATCACTATATTAACTTCTATGGAAAGTGGGATCTAACTCTGGCTCTGGCTTTGGCATCATGGCATTGGCTACTTGGTCTAGTCTTGGCTATGGCTCATCTCTTGATTCTAGCTCACTTGGTCCCACTACAAAATTCTACTCATTGATTCTCATCCCTATGAAATCCTCTGATATGAACTCTAGACTTAACATCCATTCCCATCTCCCTCTCAGGATTGGATACAATCCATCTCAGTGATTCTATGAAGCCAAGTTAAATTTTGGTTCTTGTTTGTTCATGTAGTGCGAATTTATGCTCATTGACTCCACTCTTACCAGTCTCTAGACCCATTGTATTCAATCAGAATTCACTCCCATCCTCAACATGCTGAGTCTCTTGCATTATTTTGCTTAATAATGGTCCATATTGACAGTTTATGAATCCAAGTCGAATTGTGGTTTTCTTTGGTTCATGTTGAATGCATGCAATTATCATTCAAGAGTGAGATCCCAATAAGCATATTCTATCACAAAATGAAGTGTGGGATTCCCTCTTTAGCTAGTATTAATCGCTCCTTAGCATGGAACAATTAATGTTAGCCAATCATGATTCAACTAGTATTTAATGAGTAAAACAACAACTCAAGAAATGATCTCTTCACAACAAGAATCGTTTGTTTCTTGTCATGGAAACAACTCTCTATTGTTATAATGAATTACTTCTCATAATAGAAGCAACTCTCTGTTGTTAGTAGGTGTTAATCAATACTTTGTATTTGCAATAACATCAATTAAAATATCATCCAATTGGGGTGTAATCATTACACTTTTTACTATCCAAGACAGTGTCAACTCCTGCACGAGCTTGGATGCAAGTGATAATCACCAATAGGATGGGTTGGTGGCTTTACCATCATTATACACAATATCATAGTTGTTTCTCCGTACTCTCAAAATTCAATCATCTATTCATTGAACCACAAAACATACTCAACTGTGGATGATTTGGTTGTTGTCATGGAGTTCAAAAGAACCCCAAATTCATTGATCTCCATGCATAAATATTTATCCCATCTTCCAAAGTGGATTATTTTAGTGCAAATTTGAAAACAACGACTGGAATGTGGTTTCCCTTGGCATCACTTTGTTGTCCATTTTTATAGTTTTGTTGTCCTTCTGAGTGGCTATATCTCCTTGAATAGTTTCTACTCCTTGGGTTGTAGATGTAGGAAGTTCTTAATCACTTCTCATCTTCACTCTCCATTTATTCTCTTGGTTTCACATTGGATAGGGTGATGTTATGGATTAATCCTCCAACACTTTTATTACCAATGTCCACTCATCTTGCAATGGTGGAAAAATTTCTTAAACTTCATTGGACTACTTATCTTTCTTTTCTTCTCCATTGTCCCATGAGTTTGTTGTTAGTTAGGGGAAATTTTCTTATTTCTCCTCTGGAAGCAAATAGGATTTTGGAAAGTATCTTACTTATCCCAACAAGAAGCCACATAATGGCCTTTCTTTCCACAAAATGAACATGATTATGAACATTGATAGTTAGCATCTATGTGGCCTTTCTTCTTACAGCAGTGATAAATCAGGGACGCCTTGCCTAATGTATACCTCTTCATCTTCTTACTCTTTCTATGGTTGATCGATTTTCCATCTCTTCTACATGTTGGTGGAGTATGATTTCTCAATATCTTCTCATCACTTCCCTTCCGAAATATGTCACAAGAAGGTTGAGGAGGTAGTATCTTGTTACCTTCGTTTGCTACTCTTTCTTTTGAGGAGCTAGACAACTCTATCACATCTTGTGATTTCAAAAATGTGGTCTTCATGGACATATAATTTTCCATTCTGCCATTGATTCCTAGGCCTTCATGCTTATCCCGTGGTGTAGCTACAATGGGGCTAAACACGCCTTGGTTGCACTTTTCTATCCCATGTCCATCATAGACCATCATATTTAACAATTTTGAACCAATGCCTCTCATATGATTTGCAAATTCACCAATATGATCTTGAGAAATGTTTATGGAAGAATAAATTACCTTAGTGGTCTTAGTCATGGTGCTAGATTTGACAGTGGAAATGGAAGGTGGCTTTGCTTCATGGTTCCCTTTGACAAATTCTTACAGTTTTATAGGCTTCCTCCTTCTATACCAAATCCTATTACATTTGTGTCATCATTTGAGTAATATTATCTTCTTTCCATCTATCCAACCAAATTTTACAAGCCACACTCTATGCTTCTCCTAAACTGTCATGACTACAGTGACGGTGTCTTGGTGTTCTTAAAAAATATTCTTTAGCAGTAACAATAATTTGGAATATCTCTCAAGCTTCTTCTCCATCATTGCCATCCTGTTGTTGAACATTTGAACTTCCTCCTTCAAGTTCCCATTCTCTTGATCTTGCAGTTGAGTACTGGTGAATTTCAATTCTTCCAACCTCTCCTTGTTTTCTTTACCCATGCTAAAGTATGCAATGTTCTCTTCAAATTCTTGATGCGTGGAAAGTTATTTTTCCAATTCATTTTCTCTTTCTCTCTAATAGCTACTTTCTTCTTGGATATTCTTATTAAATTATTTGCTCTTCTATCTTCTCTCTCTTCAAAACTTTTCCCATGGAGAAGTATTCTTTCTTATCCAAATATTGGTTGTGTCATGGTCAAGGATACAATTGCTATGATACATTATGATTCATAATCAGGGACTTATATCCCACTCAAATCACCAACATGGACCGTGTGTAAAAAATTACTCTAACTCTTTTTTTTTCCACTCATGGGTTTGTTAAGTTTTCTTAATTTCTTAGATGATATTCTAAAACAATTTACAATGGTAGGATCATTGAAAGAACAACAAGTACAATCACACAAGAGAACACAAAGATTTATCCTTGGAAACCCTCATGTGGGAGAAAATCTAGCAAAACTTCCTCAGTATAGAACTCAACCAAAACAGTGTAAAAACCCAAGACACGTTCTCCTCTCTCTTTCTAGCGCACTTATTTTTCTCCCTCTTGCAGAATAGCTTGTTTGAGTGAGTACAAATGAAGGAGGCACCTCCCTATTTATATTTGACTCTTGACTTGACCTGAACCCTAACTGGGATGACTTTTCTAACTAACAGGGTTGTCTTGACTAGTAGGACACCAAAATAATATTTATTATAATGACTCATGGTACTATTGACATGACTTACATTCGTAGGTTTGTATTGATTCTTTCAATGACTCTTACATGAACAATTACATCAGTGACAACTCCTTAAGGAGGAATACAATTAGTACAACTAGAATATCTTCCAAAGTTACAATATTTTAACACTCCCTCTTAACTACGAAGGTATTCTATACCAGCAACAACCACTACCACCACTGTACATATGATTGGTGAGTCTCTATATGTCAAAGGAATTTTTGGAACAACATCATGCATCTTCATCATCAATCTTAGTATGAGAATACTGGATCATTGTTGTAATATCATGGATCACAGAGGGTTACAAATAATAGACATTAAAAGCATAGAGACATAACAGAGACAAGAGACAAGAATGTGGGTGTAGAACAGTAGATTATATTATATTATAAGGGTCCATACAAACACAGAAATGAATCAAGTTCTCATCTAGCTCAACAGCCTAATATATATGATTTACAAAAAATTACATATAACTACCCATCAGTTCGGTCAACCGACACGAAATTATGTGGCCAACCTAATCTCTAATTAGTCAGCTAATCGACTCAGTTGGCTTACTGACTAGCTCCTCCAACATCTGCCCCAGGAACAAAATATTTCTTCGTCTCGAAGAAATAGGGGAGGTACTCAAAAATCTTTTACTGTCTAAGGTAGTTATTTTCTTGTTTGTATTTTATGGGCTATGAAGTCGGATGGTTGGTCATTTATATATACATACTTCAACAATTGCTTCTGCTGTAACGACCAGTTGATGTTGGAATTCTATCCAACTTTGAAGTACTTTCTGGATGTCGATGGTCAATGTTGTAATGCTTGAAAATGTCGACATCTTCTCCTAAATGGAAAGGTATGCTATTCTTTCCATGTTGGATCCCATGAAATGGTCTTTTTCTTCTGGTTTCTCTAGAATCCTTTTCATCTGTCGGTAGATGGTGTCTAATCTCTCCAAGCTCAGGAGTTCCTACTGCACCCACCGGTGTGCTTGTCTCTCGAGTCTCTGCAGTTTGGCTGTCTCCAGCACTATTTGATCTTGTATTATGCTTCTCAGTGCTTCCTTAGTGCTCTTTCTCTTTTCTAATGCTTGAATTTATTGTTGAGTCTCTCAGGTCTACTAAAATACTTGCCCGTAATAAGTAGGCCAGTCCCGTAGTACCCCTTCTGTTATGACAGACTCTTCCATGTGGTCTAGCAGCATTTTGTACGCTTATGAGAAGGTTGTGTACTACTGCATCAGTAATCTAGATGTTTCTTCTTTTTGTTCTTCTTTTGTATTTTACATCTGTGCTTGTAGGGTTGACACCACACTCTCAAATAGTTGATATTACTTTTCAAGCGGCTTATCGGTGTCAACTTCCATCGATCCTGGTATTGCAGATTGTTCTAGGTTTTTGCATTTTAACAGGAATTCGACTTGTTCCTTCTCAGTGTCGTCAAGCTCCTTGCTTCTGGTCTAGCTTCTTTCTTTTGCTTCGATGGCCAGAGTTTCCAAGAGTTGTCCCAACTCTCCATCCTTTAGCTTTGTTGCATCGACTGTAGTGGTCGACCAAGTTGGCTAATGTGGACCATTTTCGATTGTGATTATTTTTGGTGGTCCTTCTTCTTTCTGTTTCTCTTCCTCTTATGTTTATGTTTTTCTCCTTGTTGCTATGATTGTGCATCTGTAAGGGTTAGACCTTCCTATGGTTGATTTTTCGGTAGTGGATTGTTTGGTTGCTGGTCTACAATGATCAGTGGAACTTCTGTTTGGGTCTCCTGGATGAGCTCTACAGCTGGGTGTGTATCTGGGGGATTTTGTGTAGAGGGTTCAGATACAGATGTTTCAGGTGAAGATGGTTCAGGCACAGATGGTTTAGGTGCAGATGGTTCAGGTGTAGATTTTGGATTGGGAAGTGGTGGTGGTGATGGTGGATGGTCGAGGGTAATTGGTGTGGTAGGGATGTGGTCAGGTGTCGGGTCCTCGACTTGTGGTGGTGAATCCTCTGGGATGTCCGTGAATAGGTTGTCGATTACCCATTTTATTTCTTATAGGTTCTCTTCTTCCACATATATTGTTGGTTCATTGGCTAATGGAGGGTGTGGGATTTCAGTTGAGATAAAGGATGAGGTTTGACTTGCGAAAACTTGAGCTGTCTTGTCGGTGTTCCTCACAAATGTTGATTTTGTAATTCCCACATACCTCGGCTTCTGGGGTATTTGTCCAGGTTGTATAGGAATGAGTTGTCTTGATCCACTCGCTTCGATCAGAGGACACTTAGTGGTGATATTCTAGACATAAGTGAGTATTTCAGGCAATTTTTCAATGTATGCCTGGAAATATCTGTCTTTGTCAAACCTCTCCTTTAGGGTTTCCGGCATAGCATTTTTGCATATGTCGACTGGGCTTATGGAGGTGAGTTGTGGAATTTATTCTGTGTGATCTGGGCCAAAGATGGGGGTGGAGGTGTAGACACTAAATCGACAATATTTTCAGCCATTGAGGTGTTTGTACTTTTTACCTTTTTTGACCGACCCTGCTGTGCTCCCGATGCGACAAAGCGTTTGAATGGTGTCTCAACCGAAACTTTGTTTGCTACAGCATCTTCTATGATGTTGATGATGGTAGCTGCTAGTTCTTCTTCATCTTCTTATTCTGAAAGGATCAGCTTATGCTTCCCCTTCCCTTTTGTTTCCATTGGTGGTATGATTGTTATTCGCAATCTATTGGTGTCTTCTACTGGTGTTTCTTCCGACACAAAGGTATTGATGTGTAGTCAAAGTTCATAGTATTCTTCTTTCTCCTGGTCTATTAGTGGTTCTTTGATTGCTAGGTTTCCTTCCTTGGATTTTGCTGGTATCGACAACTTTGTGCCGGATTGTCGAGCTAATTCACAGAAAATATTTTTGACTATTGGGTAATAGTCGAGACGTTTTGCTTTTGCTTTTGCACCCTGCATATACCAAACCGCAGTGTGGTCGAGCTTGGATGTGTGCAGTTTTTGGCAGACTGAGTCAGATGTTCTGAGGCACCCTCCATCTGGTCGTCTGAACTTTCAGTTGTTGGAGCTGGTTTTCCAACAGTAATTTTCCATTTTCCAATTCTTTCAATGTTCCAGTCTATGCAAATGGATTGAACCTCCACATATGGAATTTTGTTGGTTCTTGGAACTGCTTGTCCCTGACTAGACACAAGTGGTACATCACTATCCAGATTATTAAAGATGGGAACCTTATAATCTCGCTCGACTCCTGGAATTTATCACATATGGTTTTGAGCATGTCGGAGACATATTGAGCCCATCTATATAATTTTCATGTTTTGAATATTATGTCTACTACCTCTAGCATATCCAATTTCAGGACGCTCCCTCGACCTGTAGGTGTGAGCCCTGTTGCTATGATTTTGGCCACGATTTGTGGTATCGGGGCTTGTATCTCACTAATCATTATCCCTTTTGAATTCTTTCCAGAGGTCGTTCCAGTTAACCGTTCTACCAGTCCTTATTTTATTCCAACAGGGACTGGGTCACCTTGGTTGGAGAGACCAGTCAGTTTGTATATGACTTCTCCAGAGATTTCGACTGGTTTGTCGAAGTAAAATTTCCCGTTGTGGTACCAGCTGATAATAAATTTTATTGTCGTTTCCTTGGTTCCTCCAAAAATTGCCATGAATGGTGTGTTCATCTAGTTCATAATGGAGCTTGGTTCCTCTGCTGCTTGTGTCAGTTTCTTGTCGACATAAGCCCATTCCTAGATTTCCCAAGTTTTCACCCATGAGGTTTCTTGTAACTTGGATTTTTTTATGTTTCTTAACCTTCTCATCAATGGGGTTTCAGCAGATTGTAGTTATTTTATCTTTGCAGCTATGACTCTGGTTTGTTTTGGTGCCATCTTATCGGTTTCTTGGTCGACTTTTCTTATAGGTTCTCGGTTCTCAACTTTTTGATTGCTGAATTGCTCTATCTCTTCGAAATACTGTAAATGATCCTTTTCTGGTCCAGTATTTATAGCTGGTGTGTTTGACGTTTCTGTCGATGGGTGTATTAATGGCAGAAGTGATATTCCAGCACATTCTCTGGGTTTTGCGTTAATGGTGATTTGCTTTTGGCTCTCCTTTTGACCGTAGTCATGAAGGCATGATTTGACCTTCAGGGTCATTGATCGATGTCAATCATGTGAGCGGTCGATGGTGGTATGTCGATGGGTTTGATGTCGGCTGTCAAAGCGTTGGTTTTCTGTCATCCTGGGTTATGGGTGTTGGTTTTGTTTTGTTATTTTTAATATTTTTAGATTTTTATAGTTTTTTCTCTGGAAGTTATGGTCGTTATATTTATGTTTTTTTTTTGAACTTGTTTTAATTTTTTTACCATTTTAGTCAGGCACCATTAACAAGTTTCTGAAATACTATGCCTTGTAATGTCCTTAATCTGACTGATCCATTGGCATGAATCTCTTCGACAACATAAGGTCCCATCCATTCTGTATTTAAATTTTTGGGTTTTCCTTTTACTCAACTATTGTATAGTAAGGCGAGATCCCTTACCGATAGATTCTTGTTTTTGATATTGCGATCGTGCCAATCCTTCTGTTGTTGTTTTTGGATTTCTTGATGTTGTAGGGCAATCAGTCGATGTTCTTCTAGCTTGATTAATTGCATTAGTCGGTCCTTCCTAGCTTGTTCAACATCGACATGTAAAATATCTGCTATGATAGGTGTTTGCTGTCAAAAATGTAGTGGAACAACTGCTTCTTGTCCATAGAGTAGTCAAAAGAGTGTTTGGTCGGTCGAACGCTTGTATGTTGTTCTGTAAGCCCATAATACTGCAAGTATGTTTTCGTCCCAATCATCCTTGTCGGTGTTACAGATTTTAGTTAGGCCCTTTGTTAATGTTTTGTTAAATGCCTCGATTGCTCCATTGGACTGGGGGTGATAAGTTGTACTATGTCGGTGGTCAATTTTGAACTGGTCTGTTAGTGCTTTGATGGTTTTATTAATAAAGTGTGAACCTTGGTCGCTGATTAGGGTTATTGGGAATCCAAATTTGGTAATTATATTTTCATAGATAAATTTAGCAGCTATCTCACTGGAACATGTGTCAACTGGTTCTGCTTCTGCCCACTTGGTTACATATTCTACTGCAGTTATTATGTACCTTGCACCTGTTCTTTTTGCTGGTATGGGGAATGGCCCTATGAAGTCGATGGCCCAAATTTTAAATGTCAAACTTGGGTTTACCGATATCAAGGGAATTTCTATACTAGGCAGAGATCGACCCAGTCGTTGACATCTGTCACATTGGCTTACAAACTTTTTGCATTCTTTGTATAGTGTCGGACACCATAGCCCTGATTGTTGGATTTTCTTGGCAGTTGTGTCTGCTTGAAAATGTCCTCCCGCTAGTCCATAGTGTGCTTCATACATGACATTATTTCTTTCATGTTCTATTACGCATCTTCTAAGGATGTCGTCCAGGCCCATTTTATATACAAATCCATTTATGAGACTATACGGTGTAGCTTTCATGGCTAAGATTTGTTTCTTTTTCGTGCTCATGCCCTCTGGTGCTTGTCCATTTTCTAAGAATTGAGCTATTTCCTCTAATTCTGTCGAGACTGCTTCTATTCAAAATAAATGTGCATCCAGCAAGTCGTCTTCGACTCCTGTGTCGATTCGTGATAAGTGGTCGGGTCCGACATTTAATTTTCCTGGTCTCACAAGGACTTCAATTCAAGTTCTTGGAATAGAAGTAGCCATCGACAAATTCTCCCATGGTGTAAGGGTTTATTTACAAGATATTTTAATGATTGGTGGTCGGTATAAAAAATGAAAGGGTTGGCTAGTTGGTAATGTCGATATTTCTGTAGTGAAAAAACCATTCCTAAGGCTTCTCTCTCTATTGTTGAATTTCTTTCTGCTTTATTTAGTTTTCTGCTACTGTAAACTATGGGGTAGTCCATTCCGTCGTCCCCTGGTTGAGTTAATATTTCTCCTATTGCTAGGCCTGATGTGTCGATGTGTACATGGAATTTGGTCGACCAATTCGCGAACCTTAGAATGGGTGCTTTGACTAGATTCCTTTTTAGTGTTTCAAATGATATGCTGCATTCCTCTGTCCAGTCGAAATCCTGATCTTATCTTAATAGTTCTTCCAATGGATAGGTCATATCTGATTAGTACCTTATGAATTTCCTATAATATCCTGTGTGACCAAGTAGTACTCTGACTTGTTTTGTGTTCACCAGTGGTTTTAAGCCGAGAATAATTTTTATTTTTGCAAAGTCAACTTTGATGCCTTCTTTGCAGACAATGTGTCCTAATAGTATCCCTATAGGGGTTCAAAATATGCATTTCCTTGTGTTCAGAGATAGCTGGATTTGTTGGCATCATTCCAACATGAGCCTTAGCCATTTGCAGTGATCTTTCAGCATAGAATATATTGTCCAATCATCGAAATATACTGCCATTGTTTTGTAAATATATTCTTGAAATGTTTTGACCACAATTCTCGAAAATACTGCAAGTGTGTTTTTTCGTCCAAAAGGCATAACTCTATAAGCAAATGATCCAAAATCACATATAAATGTTGTCTTTTTCTAGTCTTCTTTGGCTATTGGTACTTGGTTATAACCTGAGAATCCATCTATAAACGAGTAACATTCATGTCCTACAACCTCATTTAAGATTTCATCTGCATAAGGTGTTGGAAATGGGTTTGTTAATGTACCTTTATTTAAGTCTCTGAAGTCGACACAGATCCTTAGCTTGGTTGGATAATGTTTCTTTGGTTGAACAACCATTGGAATTGCCCATTCTGATTGTTCAATAGGGTAGATAATTCCTGCTAGAAGCATATTATCAATCTCTTTCTTGACTATCATTCTTTGTATTTATGAGCTAATTTATATGGTCTCTTCTTTACAGGTCGGACATCAGGTTTAATGTCAATCTTCATTTCACCCATTTCATGGACTAGACCTTTGAGATATTTGTAGTCTCTAACGAATACATCCTGGAATTCTTTTAGTGAGTTTACTATTTTTGTTTTTTGTTCTTCACTCCAGTAGTCTCCAATTTTTGCCATTTTTGGTCAACCATCATTTGAGATGTTGAATTCTTTAGTTTTCACTTTAGCATCTAACCATTCTGGTGCTTTGGCTTCATTGATTGGTTGGCTCCCTTCTTTAAACTGTGAAAATGTAGCAGGAAATTATACTGCGGTCATTCGGTCGATGTCTTCTTTGTCGAGTGTCTCGACTTTGAGTACTGTGTGAATTGGTTTTGTTGTTTCTAGATGGTATGATTTCCATCGAAAGATTTTCCCTTCCGGATTTTCATTTTCCATTTGTAGTCTTGTTGACTATGGTGTTGTCTTGGTTTGTATGTTATTGTAGTTTATTGTCGATCGGTCATGATTTTGTGTTAGGGTTTTGTTCTCGGTCGGTTCTATAAATGCCTTGATTTGTTTTGTAGTTTCGACTAACTTTTTGTCTTGTGGTATAAAGTTGAAGTCTTTGATAAAATTCTCTCTAAGTTCATGCCATAGGAATGTTTCACCCAGAGCTTCTTCAATTTTGTACCATTTGTTTGGTAAGTTGGATAGCATCGATGGAAACAGGTGTGGCCATGTACGTTCGTTCTTATACCCAAGTATTTTCCATTCTTTTTCACGTGTTCTTATGTGGTCTTTTGGATCCTGCCCTTGGATGAATATAGGTATTTGGGCTTGATTGGTTAACTTTTTTCCTCTAAATCTTTCTATAAAGTAAGTTGAAGATGTTGTCTATGTCTGCAATCTTGATTGATGGGTATCCCACCATCTAGATGCTTGTCCTGTGAAGGCTTCCACTAAGCTTTGTAGACGGCCATGTTCTCCAATGTTTCTAGATACTTGTTCTATATGCATAACTGGTGATTATCTTTCTTTGTATCTTGGGATTTGTTGGATACTTTTATTTGTTGGTTTTAGGGTAGGATATTCCCTGATTTTATTTTCAAATATTTTTGGGATGATGGACACCAAGAAGCATTGTTGGACTGGTTTCTTCTATACTATTTGAATGGTCCAGCAACCTCTTTCTTGTGTTTTGTAGTTTTCAACTTCCCAATCATATAATTATGCATCTGAGTTGTATCCTACTGAATCTTGATTGCCTAAGTGAATTTCACCATAGAAATTAGGTTCTGTGTAGTCTTCATTGTTTTGTATTTGATATAATTATCGGATGTCGACTTCTTCATCAATAGGCTCTATCCAAGGTTCTCCTTGGGATGGATGGATAGGTAATATGACTTTTTTTCCATTCCCTTTTAGTTTTATTCTTTCCTTGTCTAAGGATATCGATTCTTTCATTTTTCTTCCCCAAGGTCGACCTACTAACGCTGGGAAGGAACTGGATCCTTCCTTAGGGTCAATAATTTCAAAGTCGAATTTGGTCGATATTCCTTTTATTATCGTGTTGACATTTCTCCAAACTCCGATAGGTTCAATCAGACCTTGGTCAGCTAATTTCAGGTATATTCTTGACTCGTATAGTCAAGGTCTACCCACTTGTTCCCAAGGGTCGCAAGTCATAATGTTTACTTGTGAGCCGAAGTCAAGTACAACTTGTCGGACATGGTATCCTTCAATTTCTTGGTCGACAAGTGGGTCGGCATCACTTTTGTCCTTCTGGTTTAAACTGCATATGTTTTTTGTTTGCTTTTCTGTATTGTTGTTGTGTTTCATATTATACAATAAGTCAATGAAATGAGATACCACTTTATCATCTTGTACTAAACGTATTAATTCGTTAACTGTGATTTGTCGACTATCATTAGCTTCTTCTTGTTGCGCAAATTCTTTAAATACATTTGTTGTGTATTTATACAATTGTTTTTGTTTAGCTGGGTTAGGATAATCATTCTTTTATTTTATTTTGCTTATGCATGGATTATCACTCCCAATTTTTGTCCCTTGTCGGGTTACTATATGCATATTATTTGTATTGATTACATCATTTTTTTGAACGCACGATAAGACATTAACATTTTTATTTTTATTGATTTTATCAAGCATAATAGGGAAATCCTCTAATGAGTGATCCTCGACTCCACAGCTAGTACAAAATTTTAAATCAATTATGTCCTTGTATGGGAAGTCTGCATATCGATGACCTTCTTTATAGCATGTGAAACATTGGATGGGCCAACGTGGTCGATTGTCACGATTCCCATAGAATCAACCTCGACCTCCATATCCTCCACAATGGTTGTTGAACCAAAACTCATATCAACAACCTTCGTATCTTTGATTATTCTATTCGTTTTGAGCATTGCTTTCCTAACTGTTATCGTTGTTCTGAGCAACTTTGTTTGTCTGGTAGACTGCTTGGTAGTTTTGTTGATTTTTTAAGTTTAGGTGACACTCAGTTGTGGCATGAATTTTAACTTCACATATTGCACACCAAGATGCTTTACCATTCTTCATGTTATATGGGCAATCTTTTGTTGTGTGTTCTCCATGTTCTTGGCAGATGTCACAGAAGCACTTTGTCTAAAAAAATCGAACGTCTTGTTGGCTGATGTCTTGTCGACAGTTATCTTTTGTGTGTCCAATCATTGATCATTTTGTGCACCAAAGATCCTGATTCTTAATGTTCAGCTCTTTCAATGATTTCGAGCTGTTCTTCCATTCTAGTATCCGTGGGATATGCTGGGAAATCTTTGTCCATCTCCACTTGTAGAGCTTTAGTAAGCACATCTTCATATGTTTTAAATGTCTCCAAGCTTATGTGATGCCGAATTTTCTGTGATAGACTTGTAAGGAACCACTGAATTAATAGTTGTTCATCAATTACATAATCCAGTTGGCTGATGAGGTCTTTCCAACAATTTTCATACTCTCAGACAGATTCTGTTGGCTTTTGCGATGTTGTTTTCAACTTTTTAGCTGCCAGATGTTTTGCATTTGGAGTTTTAAAGAACGACAAAAATTATGCTTTAATTTCTACTTTGGATGCTTGAGGGGTTCTCTCAGTGAAGGTCATGTTCCACGTTAGTGCTCTTTTCCTCAAGGCACCATCGAACTGTGCCATCTGTCGATCTTCAGCTGTGAACTGATTTGCCTCCCATGTCGACTCACAGATGAAACAATTTTGTATAGGATCTGCATCACCCTCATATAGAGGGATATGCGATGATCCGTGACCCATGTCAGATTCATTGTCGTTGTCTTCTCCAGGAGGTGGTGGTGGTGGGGGTAGTGGGATTTTTTACTTGTCTATTTGTGCAAGCTGTTGTCGACTGAACTTTTGTTTTCGGCAGTTGTTTTGTTTGTCATTTCTTCTTCGACAAGCAATCAGTTGGGGTCGACTTCTCCTGTCGATGTCCAACCGCAATTATTTGTCTGCAGGTCCAACTTTTCTGTATTCTCCAAAGTTGTATTTGGTAGGGGGGGTGCTCCTTCATGTGTCGGGTAAAGTAAGTGGATACTTCGGCTGGTAGGGTATGTCTGAAGCGTGACCCAGTTTCCTTCCTCTAGTCAACAGATCACTAAATTATTATCATCATTTACTTCGTCATCTAGTCAGCTCCATCTACCAAACTCACCAGCTCTTAGTCTTAGGTATTCTTCGACAATGGCTTGTATCCTAGTACTTGGATTCATTGGAGATAGAGGTCTTATTTCTTGGGGAACTTCTATTTGGAGAGCTCCTCGCTGCTCTATCCACAAGCCTTCTTCCATGGGTGATGCCTCTTCATCCATGCCTTCTTCCTATCGGTCATGACCTGACTCTGGCGAATTTCTTTATTGGTTTGTCATCCTAGTACTCATTCCTCTTTGTAGTGCTATAGCCCTTTCTCTTCTTTCTTCCCTTCTTTTTAGCCTCTTCTCTCTCTCTATTCTCTGTAAATCCACCGTAACTTTGTGTGTCACTATCCATTCGATTTCCTTTTTAGGTTGAATTTTCATCGTTGGTGATGGTATCTCCTTTATAGTTGACTAGAATCCTCTTTACTTTACCCCAACATATGACCAGCTGCCCCCCCATGGCCTACCCGACACTTTAGAAAGCTTGGATAGTTCTGTTTACTTGCTTAGGAAATATTCCCACTCCCTTCCAGCAATGAATTTCTCCCACTTCCTCTGTTTCTCCGCCCAGTTAAAATTTGGTGGCAGTTCGTGCAGTGATGGATGAGGTTCGACAATATGACCCACTCCTTTTTCTATCAGGAATTTGAACAACAAGGTCGGTAAGGAGCATAGGAAATTCTCGGTAAGGTCTGTAAAGAATTTCTTCTGAATGGTTTCTATCGAATTTCTTTCTTCTATAGATTGCTCCTCACAGATTTCATCGGTATTCTTTTCAAACCACTCTGACAGGTTTGTTCTTCCCCCTCGAATCAGTTTCTCTAACAGTTGTTGGTCCTTAGTCGCTTCTGTCTTTTTCATCCAGAATTTCTCATGAGTTTCAATGAAGAATATTTCCTTCACCTGAGCATTCGTTAAACTGTTTCTCCAGGCGTAATTCTGCAAATAAATTGCTATCTTACGCTCCCACCAGTTCTTAATCTCCTGTTCTAATATCATCTACTTGTATTCATCTCAGATATGTACTACCGGCAACAGAACCAATGTTGTAATCTCATGGATCACAGAGGGTTACCAATAATACACATTAAAAGCATACAGACATAACAGAGACAAGAGACAAGAATGTAGGTGTAGAACAGTAGATTATATTATATTATAAGGGTCCATACAAACATAGAACTGAACCAAGTTCTCATCTGGCTCAAAAGCCTAATATATATGAATTTACAAATAGTTACATATAACTACCCGTCAGTTTGGTCAACTGACACGACCTTATGCGACCGACCTAATCTCTAATTAGTCGGCCAATCGACTTAGTCGGTTGATTGACTAGCTCCTCCAACAATCATCTTCTGCAACTTCTTCTGCAATATCAGTATGTGGATATTGAATATTCTTATGCAATATCAGTATGTGGATACTGAATATTCTTATGTTATATTAGTATGTGGATACTGAGTCTTCTTCTACAATATTAGTATGTGAATACCAAATCTTGTTATGTATCATCAATATGTGGATACTGAATCTTCTTCTGCAACATCAGTATGTGTATATGGAATCTTCTTCTACAACATCAATATATGGATATTGAATCGTCTTATGTCATATCGGTATGTGAATACTGAAGCATCTACGTGCAACATCAGTATATGGATACCAAATAGTCTTCTGCAATATCAGTATGTGAGTACTAAATCATCTTCTACCATATCAATATGTGAATACAGAAGCATCTACCTGCAACATCAGTATGTAAATACTAAAGTAACAACAACAATGTCATTAGAATGTTAGTGCTAAAACCTCATCATCAACCAATAAATGTTAGATCATTATTTGTACAATTAGTAAAATACTAAAACCACATCATCAATCATAAGTATGAAAGTACTTAATCGGCCTCATCCACATTAGTATGAAAATATTGAAACTACCTCATCATCATCAGTATGAGAACATTAAATCTACAACATCAATCATCGGTATGAAAATACTAAAACTACCTCATCAACATAAGTTTGAGAATATTGAATCTGCCTCATCAATATTAGTATGAGAATACTAAACCTACCTCATCAACATCAGTATGAAAATGTTGAACCTACCTCATCAACATCAATATGATAATACTAAATCTACCTCATCAACATCAGTATGAGGATACTGAACCTACCCCATCAGTATAGGAATACTGAAACCACCTCTTTCCCTTTGGCCTTCTAGAGCAGCATCATGGTGGGTTCTCTGGTAGATCCACCCGAGCATTTTTATGACTTACTAACCCTTTCGAGATAACAATCCTAGTAAGACAGATGGATCTCCATGGGGACCAAACAACCCTTTTATGTCTTACTAACCCTTTCGGGACAAACAAACCTATCCAGACATACTAATACCCCTAGGATCAACAAGCCTCATTTGTCTTACTAACCCTTTTGGGCCAACAAGCATAGCTAGACATACCCTACCTTAGACTGAGCTACCACACCACTACAACAGAAAACCTTCTACCTCTTCTTCACCCCCTCTTTTGAGGGACGTCCTTTCGGACTACACCAATATTGTCTCAAAAGTATTCAAACTTTACATAAGACAGAGGATTAGTCAATATATCTGGCACAAGTTCCTCTATAGGAACATACTTGAGCTTTACATCTCCCTTCTGCACCATATCCCAGATGTAATGATATATGATTTCGATACGTTTCGACTTATCATGAAACGCCGATTTTTGTGTCATCTTAATAAAAATTTTATTATCGCAATGGATATTAGTCACGTCCACCTATATATCAAATAATCCTTCCAACATCTTGTGAAGCCATACTACTTTGTTACAAGGTGAACATGCTGCAATGTATTTAGATTCTATTGTGCTAATTGCAATATTGGATTGCTTTATGTTGAACCATGAGATCATGCATGATCCCAAACTAAAACAACATCCTAAAGTGCTCTTTTTGTCTTCGACACTTCCTTCCCAATCTGAATTTGTAAATCCATGTAATCTGATATTTCCATGTGATGCATATCTGATACCATAATCTAAAGTCCCCTTTAGGTACCTCATCACATGTTTTTCTCCTACTAGATGAATATGTCTGGGTTCAACATATACTAACTTAGAGTGTTTATAGAAAAAATATATATATGGCCTTGCATTAGTTAAGTACATTAGTGAACCAATAATATGTATGTATAAGGTGACATCTACTATCTCTAAAGACTCATCATTTAATAGCTTCAAATTTGTTGTCATTGGAGTAGTCATAGCCTTGCAATCCATCATCCCAAGTCTCTTTAAGATATCTACTATGTATTTTCATTGGTTTATGGAAATCTTGTCTGGATACTACCATACTTCAATACCAAGAAAGTAGCACATCATTCCAAGGTATTTCATCTCAAATTATATAGCGAGCTTCTTCTTGCATTCATTGATGGGCTTGTCTTCACCTATCAAAAATAAATCATCTACATATAGTAGTAATATCATAATCCCATCATCCTCAACTTTATAGTAGAGGTTGGAATCTTCTTTACTCTTGGTAAATCCAAAACTCATCAGGAAACCATCAATTCTTCCATACCATGCTCTGGGTGTTTGCTTCATCCCATACAACGCTGTCTTAAGTCTGCATACATGAGTTTTTTTATTATCTTTCTCAAAAACTTGCGGTTGTTTAATGTATACTTCTTATTCTATTACTCCATTTAGGAAATATGTATTTACATCCATCTGATGTAACCTCCAGTTCATCTTGGATGCCAAGGAAAGGATGGTTCTAATTGAGGTGTACCTTGCTACTGGTGCAAAGGTCTCCTCATAGTTTATTCCTTATTTCTTAGATAATCCACGAGCTATGAATCTTTCCTTGTACTTATCTATACTATCATCTATTGAATTCTTTGTTTTGTAGATCCATTTCGAGGATACTATTGGCTTGTTCTTTGGTCTTGGTACTAATTCCCATACATCATTATTTATAATGGAATGGTATTCCTCGACCTTGGAATCTATCCATTCCTTCTTCTTTATTGCTTCTTCAAAGCATGTAGGTCATTTGTCAATGAGATTTCACATCAAATCCACATAACTTGAGTATGGCTTTGGCTTCTTTATTTCTCTAATGGTTCATTCTGGGACACCATGTCTTTTTGCTTCTCCTGCCCAATCAGGAATTCTTTTGCATGAGATAATATCAATAGGAAATTCTTCGGGTCTCTGAGGTTCTGTCATGTCATGGTCCTCGGGTATCTGTTCTTCCTCCTCATTTCTGACTGGCTTAGAAACTTCTGCAGCTCTAGGAGTTTCATGCTCCTCTTCACCTTCCTTGTCTTTTCTTGATTTTCTAAAAGTTGTATCTTCGTCAAAAGTAGCATCTCTTCTTAGCTCAATTTGACACTATCCTAAGATATAGATTCGGTAATATTTTGATCGCTCACTGTATCCTACAAACAATCCCTTCCTTCCTGAAGGATCCAACTTTGATCTTTTCTCTTTGAGAATGTGTATGTATACCATACAACCAAATATTTTTAGGCGATTGACTTCAGTATTTTCTCTAGTAAACACCTCTTATAGAGTATTTTTCCCAAGGGCACTGTGGGAGATTATATTATGCACATATACATTTTTTTTATCTACTTCTTCCCATATGTACATGGGTATATCTTGATCATGGATCATGGCTTTTACAGCTTCCATGATAGATCTATTCTTCATTTCTGCAACACCATTTTTTTGTGGATTTTAGGGAATGGTGAGATCCCTCTTAACCCCATATTCTTTGCAGTACTCATTGAATTCACCTTATGTGAGTTGTCCTCCATTATCTGATCATAAGTTATTGACCCTCTTTTCAGAGATGTTTTCTACAAGAGCCTTAAATTCCTTGAACTTCTCAAATACTTCATTCTTCTTCTTTAAGAAATAGATCCAAGTTTTGCAGGAGTAGTCATCAATCAAGGAAGCATAGTAAGCATACCCTCTTAATGAATTAGTTTGCATTGGTTCACATACATATGAGTGGACAATGTCTATAATCCCTTTTTCTTTACTGTTACTTCTTGGATAATGGTTCCTGGTATTCTTTCCTTATGCACATCCTTTGCACACTCCTTCATGGTTTATCTAAATATCTAGAAAACCTATCACCACCTTTATCACAATTGTTAATTATTTGTAATGTACATGACCAATTATTTTGTGCCATAACTCACATGGGATTATGGTGTCATAGTCATCAATGCTTAGTCTACATGGCCCTTTAATCTATAGAGTCATCCTTCTTAAAATCCAATCACTACTACATCATCTATAGTTTTTTTATTTTTTCCACATGAGGACTTCACCATCTACAAAGGAAACTCGAAAAAAATTCTTATCTAATGCGGAGATAGAAAGGATATTCTTCTATAGTCCCGGGACCTACAAAATATCCTTCATCTTCATGGACTTTCCTAATTCCATCTTATAAGAGGCTTCTCCCATCCCTTTGATGGGATATTGGTAATCATCTCCAATAATTACTTTGTTTGGGGAATCCTTTTGTTCAAGGAAAGAGAGTGAATCCTTGTAATATTACATGTGCATGGAGGCACCACTATATACTATCCAAGTATCATTACCAGGTGAGACTGAACCCGTGAGTGTTGAAATTAAAACACTGTTCCTCACATGAATTTTCATCTTCTTTAGTTCTTTCTTCTTCTTCATGATCATTGTCTTCAGCTGCATGGGCCTTGAATCTTTTTTTCTTCTTATTGAGTTGTTTTTCCCTCATGGGACAGTTTATGGAAATCTGTCTCATCTTGTGACAAGTGAAGCATTCATAACCTGAGAAGTCTCTCTTGAAATTCTTGTCTTCTTAAACCCTTGAAATTTTCTGAGAGGATGATCATAAATCTTACTCTTATTCTTGCCTTTGGTATGGAATGCCAGGGATTGATCTTCACTGTCATTTAGTTTCTCTTCTCTGATTGCTATTCTTTGTTCTTCTTGAACACATTCTTCCCATAACTTTCAGAACTTGGTCATCTTTCTTTTGGAGCATATTCCTCAAATAAAAGATTCCCAAACTCTTGGAAGACCATTCAAGGTGGTCAATACAACTTCTCCATCTTCTATCATGTTACCAATAGCTTACAGCTGCTCCTTGATCTGGGATACTCTTATGAAGTAGAAGTGTATGGTTTCTGACTTCTGAGTGTTCACACTTTTGAGTTGATTTCTCAAAGTCATCTTCTTGTTGGTATTTCTTCCTTCAAATAGGCTGGATAGGGAATCAAACATTTCCTTTGTTGTTCTCCTTGAGATATAAATTTATCTTTGATGGATTCATCTATGATTCTTTTATCCTTGATCATATCCTTCTTGTGCTTGGACTTAGCTTCATCTCCTTCTACTTCTGAAACTTCCTTCTTTATGAATCCTTCTAGGTCATTCTCTTCTAGGATGAGCATGATCTATTAATCCCATGCTCTGAAGTTCTCACCACCCTCAAGCTTCCCATCCATCTTATTATTGTTTTTCATCTTTAACATAATGAGAACCTCAAATGGAAATAGAAGAAACAATACTTACTTGGATATGACTACTCCTGGCTGACCTTCTTCAGGGTGACCTAGGGTTTGACGGAAAAAAACCTATTTTCCAGTTGGAATCACTTGTAGGGATGAGTTGTGGAAAATATGTTCCTCCCCAAGGAGATCTAGACTGTAACTTTCTTTTTCTGAGATTGATGATGGAACCTTAAGAAAAATTAATCCCTAGTTCTTCCCGACAGCAGTGTCGGGCCCAAAAATGAAACTTCTCAGAATTAATTTTTGTTTTCAGATAAATATGCACCCTCCTAGGGCGAGTTGAGTGAACCCTATTTTCTGGTTGATCTATTGAGGGAATTGTTCGGAACAATAAACCCTAGTTGTACAATGTCTCCTTTCAAGGTGGCTCTGATACCATGTTAAGTTTTCTTAATTGCTTAGATGGTATTCTAAAACAATTTACAATGGTAGGATCACTGAAAGAAAAAAAGTACATTCACACAAGAGAACACAAATATTTATCCTAGGAAACCCTCGTGGGGGAGAAAACTTACAAAACTCCCTCAATATAAAACTCAACTAAAACAGTGTAAAACCCCAAGACAACTTCTCCTCTATCTTTTTGGTGCACTTTTTTGTATCCCTCTTGCAGAATAGCTTAGGTGAGTGAGTACAAATGAACATGCATCTCCATATTTATATTTGATTCTTGACTTGACCTAAACCCTAATTGGGCCGACTTGTCTAACTGACGAGGCTGACCTGACTAGTAGGACGCCAAACTAATATTTATTATAATGACTTAAGGGTAATATTGACCCAACTTACATTCATAGGTTTACATCAGCTCTTTTAATGACTCTTACATGACCAGTTACATCAGTGACAACTCCTTAAGGAGGAATACAATTAGTCCAACTAGAATATCTTCCGAAGTTAATATTTTAATAGGGTTGCGTATGATTCCAAAATGTTCTTATTCCTCTACCAGCTATTCATATGCCATTTCCTTGGTTTGTTAAGTAGTCATTTTTGCATTTAGATTTATGGGTGACCTTTGGTCTTAGTTTCTAGGTCGTAGGTTGTACAAAGTTAGGATTAAGGAGGGGTGTTAGGATTATAATTAATCCTCCCTTGACCACTATAGTGTATTTATATTTTCCTATATTGGGAGTTTATTGCCACTTCACTAGATCCATGGGGGACTCACATGGGGGCCATCTAACACTTAATGCGCATGTCTGCAAGATTTTAGGAGCTCCAGAGACCAATCCCTATAATTTAGGAACCCACTCTGAGTGACACTAGCAGTCACCAACAGTTGATTCTAGTCGGTGTTCAAATATGTTAAGTTATGCTATGATTCCCATCAGTTAGTTCATATTTAGTTAGTCTAGCACCAATTTGCATGATTTAAGGGAGGTTGGGTGCATTTTCTAACCTACCTAGATCAATTAACTAATTGCGAACAACCTTAGTTTATCATAGTTGCAATATTGTTCTCTAGTGGTGTTTTTCCCACATTTCCTTAGCACTTGAGTAAGTCCAAGTTGGTGAATTCGAATCCTACCTAAGGAATTTGAATTCTTCACATTATAATACCATTGTATTATAGAGACGTTATTGATTAATAGATGTAATGTTACCCTTCCAAATTTGTCTCCATGTGTGTGCAATTTTCCATGAATAATTAATCAGTGTTTAATGAATTGCTTCTTTCTTCTACAAAATTCGAATGCATTCAGGTCTGAGGATCCTAAGATTCACTAAATTAAACACTTTGTATGATATTTCTTATAGAAGGAACTTTTTGTTTCATTCTGTTGTAAAGTTACTGACTGGTTTTTGTAGTATTGAGCTTTATCACCATATTTTTCACATTAATAGCATTCGATTTCCATTTCCAAAAGACTAAAGAGAATGATGAATTCATTAGAATTTCTAGCTTCTCTATTCATATTGTTAGCTCTGAATTTCTAGAGAGAAATTCTATTTCTCTCAAAATTATTGTTTGTAACTGCTTTGCAATTTGGAGTTGTATGACAAAATTTATTGCAAAATTAACAATGCCCCACAAATATAGTTTGATACATGGTAGTGGGACAACTTCTAGACAGTAAAAATCCTTTTTTAACATAGGTATATTGTTGGTTACTCTTTATGTTGTATTTCTCTTTGATGGGACTCTTAAATACATCCACAAATATCCTTGTACCTTCTTCATGGTTAAATGTAATTGAACTTGAATCCATATCATTGTTGTCTTGTTCATATCCCAATACAGACTTACCTGAAATTGATCTTTGATTGTTGATGATTTCATCAAATACCTTAGAAATTTTGCCAAAATTTTGTTGATGGTCTAAGTGAGTGCTTACTTTTTTGTATTTCCTTCTTTAAGGAGATGTTTTCCTTCTTCAATTCCTCACACATTGTTTCTTTGTCTTTCATCTTTCTAGCTAGATATTGTTCTATTTTTTTGAATTTTTCTATTTGGTCTCCATACTTTAGTAGTTGATACTTTGAGTACTTATTCTTATTTATTGAGTTTTTCAAATCCTCTAAAGAACTTATAGGCTCTCCTTCAAATTATACCTCATCACTTGCTTCATCTTCATAGTTTTCATTTTCGCATTCTTCTTCTATCACCATAAATAGCACTTATCTTTCATCATACTAACTGTCCTATTCATCTGTTGAGCTACTGTCCTCTTTAAAGTATAGAATTTTTCTTTGTTTTCCAAAACTTTTATTTTCAAGTATGCTTCCTCTATTTATCTTTTTCTTTTTTTAAATATCCTCATCATCATCACTATCTATATTCCCTTTATAAGTACATTTAGAAGCAAAATGACCAATTTTACCATATTCAAAACATTTGAAAGGAAGCTTACCTTTGTACTTTCCATGACATTTATGAAGTTTCTTCACAAATTTTTCTTCTTCAAGATCATGTTTGTTAGAAGAAATCTTACTGGAATATGTCTTGCTTCCTTTCGTCTTCTTGGAGACCTTGAAGGCTACTTCCATTCTTGAAGGATTTTCCTTCCCTTGCATGGATCTCATCCATTGTTACCTTTTCAATATCCTTTCTATTTTCTAGGACTGATACTTTAGAATCAAATCTAATAGGTAGAGATCTCAGCACCATTTGTATAATTGCTTCTTCAGGAACCATTTCCCTGAGACCTCTGAGAGTATTGAATTTCATCTACGCGAAGAAAATAGGATGCAATGTTCTCATATTCCTTGATATTTAGGCTCTCAAACTAACCTATATAAGTTTGTGGCTTTATCTTTTCATTGTGGCATCTCCTTTATAAGTGATCTGAATTTTGTCCCATATCACTTTTGTTGAGATACACTGCATGACCTTTGTTAATTATGAGTCTTATAGACCAATTAGTATTGATTTTTTTTTATTTTTCATTGCATTCATATAGATTTTTATCAATAGCATCATTTGGAGGAGTATATAGAACTTTATAACCATTTACAACTTCCATCCAAATAACAGTACCAAGTGATTATAGGAAGACTTCCATTCTTATACTCTTGAAAGCATAATTAGACCCATCAAAACATGGTGCTTGAATTGTCGAGATACCTTCTTGTTTGTCCATATCTGAATAGATATCTAGATTACATAATGATATTCCTTCTAGTCATTAGAATGTCTCTGAAAGAACCTTCTCTGATACCAATTGTTGAACCCCAAGTGATATCGAGAGGAGGGGGGGTGAATCAGTATCATGCAATTTTTATCATTTCAAACTTTTGTTATACCATGTAATCTTTCATTAAAATATAAACCATGTACCATAATAAATTTTCAATACAAATAACACTGCGCATAGAATATATAGAGACATTTTATATCTAAATAATCTTGTTATTACAAATTATGTTGGAGACACCAATCTCTAAAACAGGTGTGAGCACCCACTCACTAATTTTTCCGACTCCAATGAGACAAGAACACCAATCCCTTGCAAGCACCAACTTTATTTTTTATAAGCACCAACCTATGAGGAAACTAATTATCTTATGACTACCAACTCATATCAACACGCACCAACTTGCACTGTCAAACACCCACCTGAGCTTCCAAGCACCAACCTGTGGAAGACATCATTATTCTACGCTTGTCCTATCCTAGCACCCATATATATATCTGTTGTTGTATACCTTGATCACAATCCACTCTTATCTTTATGATCTGTTTCCTCTATTCTGTGCAAACTATTGAGCATACTATACTTCAAAATTTCAACTCTTTATTCACAATCGTTCCTTGTATCCTTATGTTCAAATTGATCGTTTCGATCCTCTCACAAATTCTCCTTACATATATGCATGACAAGTTCTTCTATTTATGCTTGTCCTATTATCTTGCGCTCTTCCTTAAGTCATACTGCCATTGATTCCCTTGAGAATTTCATTTGTTCTGTGAAGCTTGCAATTCCAAATTACTACATCTTTTGCACCCATGATATTTTCTCATCACATATGAATCTTTCTCTTATTTATACCAATCTTACTAAATTGATGTGTTCACAATTTGGGGTTTCTCTAAGGTGATGACACCCTTTCTGATCCACCCAGAAGTTAGCATGTTTTTCAAATTTGACAGGTTCATCATTGACTTCAACAAGTTGAAACCTCGACACAACCTCAACATATTATCATCTCGATATGCATTGTCGACCTCAGCATCTCAACACGACTACGACAAAATGTCTGTCTATCTTCTAGTCGTTTGTAACGGTTGAAATTCTAAACCGTCCCAACTTCTTTGTAACTGAACGTAACAGGTAGTCACCCAAGCATCTCAGCACTCTATATAAGCATGTACACTATTGTAATATATAGTCAATGTCTAAGAGAGTATTGTGCATAATACAGTAGTAAGAAAATACAGATATTGGTTCAAACTCTTGCATTTTGTTTGTGTGTATATTTTTTGTCTATGTATTTTATTTCCTGCTTTGTTGATTCCTTATATGATTCCACCATAACAGTAATTTATTAATTCAATCTAGTTTTTGTCCCCTCGACGTGCGCTTGGGCATGCAGATCATTGTATCAGAAAAAATTCAGAGCTTAAGTAACGTAGACACTTCCATCGAAGTTACCTAACTTATGCATGGTCAGGCATGCTCACAAACTCAGCAATCCAAGCAGACACTACCTTCAACTTTGGAGTATCCATCTACTCGCACCACTAGATCGAATATGGTCGAAGAAACATACAATAGACATGCAACTGACAAGAGAGAGCAACTCATAAAAAAGAACTAGCTCTCCAGTGAACCAAAATGTTCACCTTGTTCAACAAAATTTTCACGTGATTTTATTCGACATCAGGAGGATCCTCTATGATATCTCACTCTGACAAAATCAATCCCTTCAAAGTGCAAATGAATCTAGACATACTGAATCTTGAAGGAAATATTGATGCAGAATTCGTAGACAATTGGGTACAACAACTAGTATCCTACCACTCTATGAATCAACTCTATGAAGCCGAAAAGATCACCATTCCATCCTTAAAGATGTTGAACTTTGTGCACTGCTGGTGGGAAAATATATCAACAAATATGGAGAGAGAAGGAAACCCCATAGACACATGGGATAAATTTGTTGCGTACGTCCAAAAGGAGTTCTACTTTCCCAAGTACATTGAATAGAAGTATAAGAAGTGGCAACATCTAAGGCAATGGAAATACCTGCTCGTGCAAATTTACATCGACAAGTTCTATCAACTCATGGCGAGACTTGGATTCCAAGAGGAATAGAAATTGCTTGTCCTGAAGTACATTAGTGAATTTTCCCCGTACACTTAGCAGGAGACGGAGTTTCTAACTATCAATATCCTTGCAGATGCATTCCACTATGCCAACAAACGTGAATCTAAATAGAAAGGAAAAGCACGTTTCATGACCAAGCTGACAGGTCAAACATCTGATAAGAAGTCAACAGCCGACTCCAACAAGTCAAGACAAACTTCTCAACCAACCACTCCAAATCTCGACCATGGAAAGAATCACTCTCAGAAAGATAAAAGGGAACATTGCAAATAGCCTCCTACCAGGAAATGGTGTGATTATAAAAATTCATCATGGCATGATACATCGGAATGCAAATCTCGGAAGACATTTTTGGAAAAATTGTTGACATCTAACTTGTCCGACAAAACCCTGTTAGAACCGGATCCGGGAGCATTGACCCTTTTGAAATCAACATTGAATGCTCTGATAGCCTCCCCTATCATCAACGAGGAGGAACAAGAAGTCTTGTTCCATACATAGATATGGGTTTGAAACAATCCATTGCATCTTATTATGGCTAATGGTAGCCCGAAGAATTTGTTTATGAAGATATTATGAAGATACTTGGTATTTTCACCACTCCACATCCTCAGCCTTACAATATTTGTTGGATGAAGGATGAACAAGAACTAAGGATCACTCAAAAATACATACTCACCTACTTCATTAAGCCTTTTAATATGAAGTACTCTGTGACATGGCACCGCTTTCCATTGTTGATGCTCTGTTTGGGAAACCTTACTTATGGGATTGACATGGAAGTTATCAGTCATAGCCTCAGAAGGTGATTGTAAAAATTTGGAACCAATGGTACGGTATACTTGAATGATGACCTACACCAACGGTTACAATGATATATGCTAAGAAAACAAAGAAGCTTATCAACCATGCTAAGAAGTTTGCATTAATCATGATAAATCCTTAGCATTCTAGGAAGACTGCAGCAACGAGTTGACTCATCAACCAATGAATCTCCTCACAACAACAGTAGATCAACCATATTCTTGATGAATATCGAAACGTATTTCAAGAGCCAAATGGAGTACCTCTACATTTCTAGGTAAAACACTCCATTGGACTTATTCTTGGTTCTTCGTTACCTAACGCATCTATTTATAGAAGATCCATTATCGAGAATGAAGAGATTGATAGAAAGATTCAGGATGTGATCAACAAAGGTCACGTTCGACCTAGCTCCTCTCCTTGTGGAAGTCCAGTTATCCTCATTCCAAAGAAAGATGGGACTTGGTGCATGTGCATCGACTATCGAGCTCTCAACAATATTTCAATAAACAATAGATACCCTCTTCCAAGTATATATGAACTCATTGACTATCTAAAAGGTGTTAAATTCTTTACTAAGATCGACCTCAAGTTGGGATACCATAAGATTTCAATCAATTCCCCTGATGTATGGAAACTACTTTCAAAACCAAGGATGGATTGTTTGAATGGTTAGTCATGCCTTTCGGCTTAACCAATGCACGTGCGACCTTCATACACTATATGGATGACCTTATATGACCTTTCATCGGCAAGTGTATAATTGTTTCTCTTGACGATATCTTGATTTTTAGTTAATCATGGGAAGAACATGTCAGAAATATTCGATAAGTCTTTGACACTCTCCAACAACATCCAATTTATCTGAATATGGAAAAATGCTCATTTGCAATGAACAACATCAAATATTTGGGGTATGTAATTGACTCTGCAAGCAATCATGTCAAACCAGATAAAGTACAAATCCTCAAAGATTGACCCATTCCTCAAAACATTCATGAAATAAGAAGTTTTCTTGGTTTGGATAATTTCTATCGATGTTTCATACTCGACTTTAGTAACATATCTTGGCATTTGAACCAGTTTATTAAGGGAAATATGAAAATTGTATTCAAATGGACACCAACACAACAACAAGAATTTGAGAAACTCAAACATCAGCTTTGTATCACATCAGTACTTGTGTTACCTAATTTTCTTCATCCTTTTGAGATTGATATGGACACATCATATTATGCTTTAGGAGCAGTAATCACTCAATCCGGTCACCTAATCGCCTTTCATTCTGAAACTCTTAATGACACTGTTAGAAGGTATTCAATGTATCAAAAGGAACTGTATGCCATTATGCAATATCTTAAACAATGGAGACATTACATCCTTGGGAAGGAAATGATCATCCTCACTGACCACAAGCCCTTGTATTTCACCTCGACTCATTCGAAACTACAAACAACTCGACAACTCAAGTGGAATGTTCTAGTTTTATCGGAAAGGTAAATCCAATGTCATGGTTGATTGTCTCAGTTGACCACCTGTTACTCTACTTTTCACAGTGATGAGTAGGAAGGGTTATGACACAACTACTTGGCCACAATTGTATTCAGTAGATCACAACTTTTCTACAATTTATCGATAGCTTCAAACTGACATGTTGTCTCCTACCGACTACTTCCTGAAAGACACCTTGCTATACAAGATTTGAAAACTTTGTGTACCAACCAATGAGCACCGACAGCAACTCATTTGGGATGCACACTACAGCAAGACTACAAGACATTTTGGAGTATCAAAGACCATTTCCATCCTCCAAAAGTAATTTTGTTGGCCTTTACTTAAATATGATGTCAATAGGTACATTCGATCATGTGTGGGTTGTTCCATTGCTTAACCGCCAAATCGATGACAAGGACTTTACACGCCTTTGTCGGTTCCTAGTCGACCATGGGAATCTATTTCTATGGACTACCTGATGGGATATCCTATTACCAAACATTGGCATGATGTGATATTAGAAGTAGTCAACAGATTTTCCAAGATGGCTATCCTCATTCCATGCAAGAATACTATGACGACACAATAGAATGCTCAACTTTTCTTCAAACATGTTTGGAAACATTATGGCCTTTCGACGACCATAATTTCTGACAGAGATGCCAGATTTGTCAGCATATTTTGGAATATTCTCTGGCAACAACTCAACATGGGATTCTCTTTGTCAACAACTTTCCATCCTTAGACAGATGGATAGATGGAAGTTGTGAATCTCTTGGTAGTACAACTGCTTCACATGGACAACCATAAGCATCGTCGAACATGGGATGAAAGTCTCCCATACATACAACACAGATACAATCGTGCTTGACACAGTTCTACGAGCAAGAGTCCATTCGAGATATGTTATGGATTTCAACCCTCTGTGGACATTGACATTATCAATTCATCAAAACAATTGAATGACACTGACTCAGATAGACAAGAAGTTGAGAAATCATTGAAGTTTCGAGACCAAATCTACAACATCCAAAAGCAAGCACATGAAATGTTGCAATGATCTAATGTGAAATCTAAGGCCCGACACGATAAGCATCATACTCCTTATTTATTTCAAATTGGGGATCACGTTTGGTTACATCAAAAAAAGGAACGCTTCAGTGGTCCATACGGGAAGCTTAAACCTTTGTGATATGGTACATAAAGTATCCTTAAGTAGATTGGAGAAAAATATTTCCAATTCAACATTCCTTCATGCTTGGGTTTGCATCCAGTATTTAATCTAGGTCGACTTTACCCATACCATGCACCATTGTTGGAACAGAACGACTTACAAATAGTATGTTGGCCTAATATTCCCTGTTGTCTAAACTCGAGGTTCAAAAACAACAAAATACCAACAAGACAACAAAATACATCGGCCCAATAGAGAAAGCTCAAATGGAAACACCCGCGAGGAAGGCACAGTCTCACCCGAGATATCTTAATGTGTAACTTCCAGAACCATGTTTTCGCAGTTGGTGAGGGATTATAGTCCCTTAGCGTGTGACCAAGGAGCTCGATAGAGATGGAGGGATGGAGTCTTTTCTAATCAAACAAGGGTGCAACTGTGTGCCACAACCAGTGCGCGACGCAACCTTGTCCTTAATAACTTAACAACTGGCACAACTATGTGGCGCATAGGATTCCTTACTCATAATGAATAGTGTGTAACTTATATTATAACTTAGCAGCTTAACCATGAAATCATACATAACATGTCGACAATGCTTTAAACATTCATTCATTCATTTACTGATTGGTAATATTGCGACATACATTCAATAGTAATTATAACAATACAAAGTAAGCAAACATTCACATAAGCCTTGAATATTCAACAGCATTCATCCATTCGACACAATAAGTAACGTGGAAACCCATCTGGGAAAAACCACCAAGGTGCTCTTCACCTACCATGAGAAATTATGTATAGCACCTTGTAGTCTGTGACTTGCGTACTGTTCTTAAGATATGTCTATTTGGCTCAATCTCTTCTTTCTCTAGTGCTCTTTGGTTTATTCTTCTACCTACCCCTACTGATCCTCACACAACCTAAATCGACTCTTCTACTTTACTTTCTATGCACTCAGCTGCAGATCCACAGCTCAACAGCCTTATACTCCTACTAGAATCCTCTCTGAGTCAACAATGAACTAACAGCTTCCTCTAGCTAACTCTCTGAACTACTGAACCAAACTGAAACTAGCCCTTATACAAAGCAGTTTCCTCCTATTTATAGTATCTACAAGACCACACAGGGTCGACTGAGTACAGCTTAGTTATCACAGACTTAAATAGCTAAAAAATATCTTCTATTACATTAATGTCAGCCCATACCTAGCCGCAAAATTCCTACATTACACTAACCACAACCTTAACTAGCCATAGAAACGTCTTTCGGTCTGTCTGCACTGGTCATAACTAGCCGCAAAACTTGTCCTTTAGTCTTCTCTTGGCTCATCCTTCTACAGTCTTCCTTGACTTTCACCTGTCAAGACTTTACTCTTCTATCTGCCTCTCCCACCGACTCTAGATATGTTTTTCCTTGTCACACCAATCCTCTCTCTGTGCTTGCGCTTCTTCCTGTACCTTCCTTTCTCTATCACGTGTCCGCTTTTCCTCTTGCACTTGCGCGTCATATTTTTCCTTGTGCACTTTTCCTGGCCCAACAGGCCCTCAACACTCACATGTGGCTCGTCCCGAGCCACTAAGAAAAAATTTAGCAAAATTTGAAGTTCCTGTAAAATTCAAGCTTTTGGCACAGGATACGCCACACGACCAACCTTATCCTGAAATTCCTGCAAAATTTGTTGCAACCAGGAAACATCCGCACTAACCTCTTCAGCTTACTTTTCCAACTGTTCTACATGGTCGAAACTAATATGTTTCGATGGTACTGCTTCTAATGACTGAGTAATATGTTGAAGCTTTTGTTGTATAGGATAAATAAGACATATAACTCGTTCTACTTCTGACTGGTGTGTTGTCACTTCATCATTTCTACTCTTCTCTTAATCACGGAGAGCTTGGAATTCCTGCTGGAGTTGCTTTAGCTCAGCTACTTTTTCAACCTTTTCCTTAAGAGACAACTTCTTCATGTATGCTTTTACCGTTGCAATTTTTTAGGTCAGCCTTTTACGCTTCTTCCTTGATATGTTCCACTGCTTTGTCTTCCAGAAGAAATCCCCATGTCACGGAGATGGCTTCAACTACCTCAGTGAAGAGTTGTTCTCCTTGCCTTATTCTTCCCACAGCTTTGGATGTTGTATTCCTGCCTTATTCAAGCACCTCAGGAGGTGTGCTTGGTATCTATCGTGCCTGCAACTCCTTGAACTATTTCCTGAGTTCCACCGCTATACGTGACAGTCAGTCAACCTTGGCAGCTGAATCCTCATCTTCCTGGCCATCTTCTAGTGGGAACTCTGCGATGGTGTTATCGGATAAATCTACTCAATCAGAATCAAGCCATATCTCCCTAGTCTAAGTGGATCTAGAACAAATCAAATACATAATACAATCTACTTTCCTAGATCAATCAAAATTGCAAAGACACAAATAGATCACTTACCTGATATTCGCAGATCCTCTTCTCTCTTTGTTGATCCAAGCTCCAGAATCTTCAGATATACAGCTGCAAAACCCTGTAGAGCGTGTGGAAACAAGAAAATAGCATATGCATATCCAAACATATAATTTATCTAAGCTAACAGTTTAGGAAGAAAGCTATAAACATCATCAACACAACAACATTTATGGAAAGAGATTTGTATTAATGTAATAAAGGAGATACGTAGAATTACAATGAGAAGGAACATTACAACCTAGCCTTAATGGTGCAATATTCCATCCAACAATCCAAGCCAAATCCTCCAAAGCAAGATAGTAATCCACCTAGAAATTCCACCAGCATAAAAGTACCATAGACCTTCCTCCCTTCCAAATGGAGAGAGGGTTTAATTTATAAGGCTAAAGGGATAGAATAGGTTGAGGATTAGGAGGAGGGATCAAAGGGATATTCCCTATAGGTTAGGAACCAAATTCCACCTCACCTAGATAATAGGGATAAACCACCACCTCATCCACCTTCGAGAAGGGTCTCGAAACTTCGTTTTTTGCCCTCGAAACAGCACCGACGCACTTTCCAAAAAGGGAAAAAGCACCATCGGCACTCCTAGCAGTGGGAGATAGAGCATCGGTGTCACTGCCCTTAGCATGAAGGGAAAAAATGCCTTCGGCACTCCTAGCATGAAGGAGAAGAGAGCCGACCTTCCTAGAGAGGGAAAAAAGGAAGGAAAAACCTCAATCTCAATCAACTTTAGCAGAGAGAAACTTGGGGATTAGGAAAAGGGTTGACACATCGATCAAGAGTACAAGATTTCGATGTAACAAATGGTGCTCTTGATGGATTCTGCTAGTGTAAGTTGTCTATGTTCCCGTGCCTCGATCTTCTGGTCCTTCTCCTTGAGGAAGACCTTGCACTACTTTTCCTCCATTGTCTTCTTGGCTGCTTGATACACCACCGCATTTTATCTGATGCAGAGTTCAGTGGCAGCTACATATTGAATGGATTATACGTCAACCAATGGTAGCTTTGAAAAATCTAGCGTTAGCATCCCCATTTCCTTCAGAACAACATCATACTCTTCAGTTCCTGACTGTAGTGCTTGTGATGGAAATTCCATCTTGAGGGGCGGAAACAACATTGGCACGGCTAAAGTGTCTCTGGGGTCCATGCCATATATCTCAGCCTCGAAAGTGGTTTTTTCTTTGTTAATGACCACTATGAACTTATTGAGGTGCTCAGCGACTTGACCGACCACTTGCATCTATTGTGTAGTAAGACCCTCGAGGATTCTCTTGGCTACTTTCGTGACAACATCTGCAAGTAGGCCTATGTATTATTTATCCAAGCTGATAGTATTGGAAGTTTTGTCATATTTCCTCTTCTTGCGCAGTGGCTTGTGCTCTTGTTGTTGTTCTTGCTGGAGGTTCCGGATATCCTCATCAGTGGGTGTTTCTTCTCCATCACCTTGACCGAAGCCACTATCACTACCATTATCATATTCTCCTTCCCCCTCCTACGACTGATCATCGTGATCATTTCCTCCACCATTTCCTTACTAGTATCTTGGTCATTTCCCTCATCAGTTCCTCTGCTAGCATTTCCACCTTGGTTATATGGTGGGTCTTCTTCTTGGTCCATATGCTCCTCAACTGGGCCACTCCATTTTGTTGTTTAGTCCTGAATAATTGTGTCCACATCCAAAATCTTGATCATAAAACTCGTCGGGCGTGCCTTCTTTTTCAGGTCCTCCTTCAGCTCCAGAATAATGTTATGGACATCGACCTGAAATTTTATGAACACGGAATACCTTTGCACTGTCACTGCCCTTACTCTGTGTTGTTTATTTATTACATCATGCAGTTTCTCGCCATGCAGAAAGAACACAATATTATTGTCCTTCTGTTGGATCGCATCCTCCTTGTTCTTCCCGAGGTTTTGGTACTTTGTACCCTAGCAAAGCACGAGGATATCATGTTCCTGGTAATATGGTGGGTCTAACCATATAATGAAAGAGATCAAGATGAGAAGCCAGTAGTAGTGGAATTTATCCTTACCATCTGCATGCACTTGCTATGCATCATCTATCAATTCATTCAACAAAAATTGTGACCAATTGAACTTTACTCTCGTGGCACATTGCTCTGCAAGTTCAACATCCCCAGTGGTACACTTGTAGCCCGCATCTTGCATAACAACTTGCAAGATAAAATATTTTTGGTGAACTGCACCGTGTTATCATTGATGGATTTAATGAGAAACCCCCTACCTGTGCGTTGCAATTCATGCTTTTGCTTCATCTTGGTGGTGTCTTTGTTCAGCCGCAGATACCACCAAGATGAAGCAGAAGACATGTGATCAGTGAAATCAGGTCGACATCCACAACATATGGGCGGTCGAGCCATAAGTATCTGCCATGAAAAAACACCATAATTTGTTGCACATAGATACTTACCTACGTGTTGTTACCAAAGTGTATCATAAGTAGCAGGTTGAGTAGACCCATGTCATCGATAGCTCGCGTCCATTTCAATGGAACAATTAGTGTTGGGTCAGGTGGCACAACGGATGTCATGAACATGTAATTCTTCCTTTCCAATCCCATCTGCTTGCAAGTATCATAATCCTCAAACTGAAGCTTGACCATCTTCGGGATTATGTTCATTAGCAGTGGTACTACCTCAGGGCTCTATGGCGAGACCAAGGAGGAGTGTGCTCTCATTGGAAGATTCACCTCACATGCCTTGACTCTCCTTGGTGGAATATATGGTGGCAGCAAGTTTTTTTCCTCAATGGTGGCACTCGCATCCCTGTGCGGTGGCGACTCTAGTTCTTCCTCAATAGGTGTTTCTCTAGTAACCTTCTCCTTGTTCTTCGAACGCTTTGGCACCCTGTCGAGAAGTGCGAAAGTTCCTAGGATGTCTCTTTCTGAGATGAAAGGTGTTGGTACTACAACTAGGGTGGAACTAGGTGGATTCTATACCAAGGCCACTTTTGGGGCCAAACCAGAGGGTGGTGCAGGGCCCGAAATGGCTATGGGAATTGTCTAGGGATTAGGTCTCACCATGGTTTCAAATTCTTCTTCTTACTGCTGTGAGTCGGGTAAGTGAATATCCTCTACAATTGGGGATGGAGATTCTATGGTTACATCTGATAGCTCATTGGTGCTAGAAATCTCTATGACCATGTGTTTTGACTTGCTCTGCTACAGGCTTTGGCTTTATTAACTATCAGCTCTTGTTCTCTCTTCTTCACTAGGTACAAGTAAACTGATACTTGACGATGAAGCTCATTTTTATAGGCGCCAACCCATCCCGCAGTCGTCATTCGATGGTAGGTCGAGGTCTTGTCTATCACATGGGCTTTCCATTCGAATCATTATGTCATTAACGCATCTACTTGAGTGTTGATCTGTACTTTCTGGGGTAGTTATGGTAGTTATGGAAATGGTGACTGATGGGACCATAAATCATGCTTCCATTATCCTCATACTTTGTCAAATTAATGACACCTCATTTTCATAACCGCCTCAATATTTTTTGGATATTCTCACTTTAATGTTCATCCATCCTGTCATTCCCGCTTTTGTAGTAATTGGCATGCTTATGTTGCCACCGCATGACAGAATAATTCCCCAGAAATGGAACCATTTGTTGGCCTAATATCCCCTTCTTTCTCGACCTGAGGTTCAAAAATAACACAATAGAAACAAGACACCAAAATACATCGGCCTGATAGAACAAGCTCAGTCAAAAACACCTACGAGGCAAGCGCAATATCACCCGATATATCTTAATGTGTAACTTCCAAAACCATGTTTCTACAGTTGGCAAGGGATTATAGTCCCTTAGAGAGTGGCCAAGGAGCTTGACATAGATGGAGGGATGGAGTCTTTTACTATGCGACCGAGGTGAAACTGTGTGCCACAACCGATGCGCGACACAACCTTGTCCTTAACCACTTAACAACTGGCGCAACTATGCACCACGACTGATTCCTTACTTATAATGAATAGTGTGTGACTTATATTATAACTTAGAAGCTTAACCATGAAATCATACATAACATGTCGACAATGCTTTAAACATTCATTCATTCATTTACTGATTGGTAATATTGTGACATACATTCAACAGTAACTGTAACAATAAAGTAAGTAAACATTCACATAAGCCTTCAATATTCAACCTCATTCATCCATTCGACACAATAAGTAACGTGGAAACCCATATGGGAAAATCCACCAAGGTTCTCTTCATATGCCATGAGAAATTATGTATAACACCTTATATTCTATGACTTGCATATTGTTCTTAAGATATGTCTATTTGGCTCAATCTCTTCTTTCTCTCATGCTCTCTGGTTTATTCTTCTACCTACCCCTACTGATCCACACACAGCCTGCATTGACTCTTATACTTTACTATCTACACACTCAGCTGCATATCCACAGCTCAATAGCCTTATACTCCTACTAGAATCCTCTTTGAGTCAACAATGAACTAATAGCTTCCTCTAGCTAACTCTATGAACTACTGATTCAAACCGAAACTAGCCCTTATACAGAGCGGTTTCCTCCTATTTATAGTATTTACAAGACCACACAGGGTTGACTGAGTACAGGTTAGTTATCACAGACTTAAATAGATAAAAAATATCCTCTATTACATTAATGTCAGCCCATACCTAGCTGCAAAAGTCCTACATTACACTAACCACAACCTTAACTAACCGTAGAAATGTCTTTCAGTCTATCTACACTGGTCATAACTAGCCGCAAAACTTGTCCTTTAGTCTTCTCCTGGCTCATCCTTTTGTAGTATTCCTTGACTTTCATGTGCCCAACCTTTACTCTTCTATCTGCCTCTTCCACTGACTCTAGATGTGCTTTTCCTCGTCGCACCAATCCTCTCGTTGTGCTTGTGCTTCTTCCTTTACCTTCCTTTCTCTGTCACGTGCCCACTTTTCCACTTGCGCTTGCGTGTCAGATTCTTCCTTGTGCACTTTTCCTGGCCCAACAGGCCCCCAACACTGACATGTGGCTCGTCTTGAGCCAGTAAGAAAAATTTTAGCAAAATTTGAAGTGCCTGTAAAATTCAATATTTTGGCACAGGCTACGCCACAGAACCAACCTTGTCCTGAAATTCCTGCAAAATTTGTTGCACCCAGGAAACATCTGCGCTGACCTCTTCAGCTTGCTTTTCCAACTATTCTACATGGTCGGAACTGATATGTTATGATGGTTTTGCTTCTAATGACTGAGTAATATGTTGAAGGTTTTGTTGTACAGGCTAAATAAGATGTATAACTTGTTCCACTTCCGACTAGTGTGCTATCACTTCATCGTTTCTACTCTTCTCTTGATCACGGAGAGCTTGGACTTCCTGTTGGAGTTGCTTTAGCTCATCTACTTTTTCAACCTTTCCCTTAAGAGACAGCTTCTTCATGTCTGCTTTTACCATTGCAATTTTCAAGTCAGCCTTTCGCGCTTCTTCCTTGATATTTTCCACTACTTCGTCTTCCAGAAGCAATCCCCATGTTACAGAGATGGCTTCAACTACCTCAGTGCAGAGTTGTTCTCCTTGCCTTATTCTTCCCACAGCTTCAGATGTTGTATTCCTGTGTTATTCAAGCACCTCGGGAGGTGTGCTTGGTATCTGTTGTATCTGCAACTCCTTGACCTATTTCTTGAGTTCCACCGCTATACGCGATAGTCAGTCAACCTTGGCAGTTGAATCCTCATCTTCCTGGATTTCTTCTGGTGGCAACTTTGTGATGGTGTTATTGGATAAATATACTCAATCGGAATCAAGCCATATCTTCCTAGTCCAAGTGGATCTAGAACAAATCAAATACATAATACAATCTACTTTCCTAGATTAATCAGAAATGCAAAGACACAGATAGATCACTTACCTGATATTTGCAGATCCTCTTCTCTCTTTGTTGATCTAAGCTCCAGAATATTCAGATCTACAGCTGCAAAACCCTGTAGAATATGTGGAAACAAGAAAATATCATATGTGTATCCAAACATATAATTGATCTAAGCTAACAGTTAAGGAAGAAAGCTATAAACATCATCAACACAACAACGTTTATGGAAAGAGACTTGTATTAATGTAATAAAGGAGATACATAGAATTACAATGAGAAGGAACATTACAATATAGCCTTAATAGTGCAATCTTCCATCTAACAATCCAATTCAAAGCCTCCAAAGCAAGATAGTAAGCCACCTAGAAATTCCACCAGCATAAAAGCACCATAGACCTTCCTCCCTTCCAAATGGAGAGAGGGTTTAATTTATAAGGTTAAATGGATAGAATAGGTTGAGGATTAGGAGGATGGATCAAAGGGATCTTCCCTATAGGTTAGGAACTGAATTCCACCTTACCTAGATAATAGGGATAAACCACCACCTCATCCACCTTTGAGAAGGGTCTCGAATCTTCCCTTTTTTCCCTCGATACAGCACCAACGCACTTTCTGAAAAGGGAAAAAGTGCCATTGGTGCTCCTAGCAATGGGAGACAGAGCATCGACATTGGCGCCCCTAGCATGAAGGGAAAAAATGCCTTCGACGCTCCTAGCATGAAGGACAAGAGCGCCGACCTTCCTAGAGACGGAAAAAAGGTAGGAAAAACCTCAATCTCAATCAACTTTAGCAAAGAGAAACTTGGGGATTAGGCAAAGGGTTGACACATGGATCAAGAGTACAATATTTCGGTGTAACAGATGGTGCTCTTGATGGATTCTGCTAGTGTAAGTTGGCTATGTTCGTGTGCCTCTGGTCCTTCTCCTTAACGAGGACCTTTTGCTCCTTTTCCTTCCTTGTCTTCTTGGCTACTTGATACACCACCGCATTTTCTATGACGCAGAGTTCAGTGGCAGCTGCATATTGAATGGATTATATGTCAACCAATGGTAGCTTTGAAAAATCCAGCGTTAGCATCCCCATTGCCTTAAGAACAGCATCATACTCTTCAGTGCCTGACTGTAGTGCTTACGCTAGAAATTCCATCTTGAGGGGCAGAAACAACATTGGCACGGCTAAAGTGTCTCTGGGTCCATGCCATACATCTCAGCCTTGAAATTGGTTTTTACTTTGTTAATGGCCTCTGTGAGCTTATTGAGGTGCTCAACGACTTGACCAACCACTTGCATCTATTGTGTAGTAAGACCCTTCAAGCTTCTCTTGGCTACTTCCACGACAACCTCTGCAAGTACGCCTATGTATTCTTTATCCAAGTTGACAGTATTGGAAGTTTTGTGATCTTTCCTCGTCTTGCACAATGGCGTGTGCTCTTGTTTTTGTTCTTTTTGGCGGTTCCAAATATCCTCATTAGTGGGTGTTTCTTCTCCATCGCCTCGACCAGAGCCACTATCACTACCATCATCATATTCTCCTTCCCCCTCCTACGACTGATCATCGTGATCATTGCCTCCACCATTTCCTTGATAGTATCTTGGGCATTTCCCTCATCAGTCCCTACGCTAGCGTTTCCACCTTGGTTATATGGTGGGTCTTATTCTTGGTCCATATGCTCCTCAACTAGGCCGCTCCATTCTGTCGGCCAGTCCTGAATAGTTGTGTCCATGTACGCATTCTTGATCATAAAACCCATCGGGCATGCCTTCTTTTCTAGGTCCTCCTTCGGCTCTAGAATAATGTTATGGACATCAGCCTAAAATTTTATGAACATGAAATACCTTTGCACTGTCACTACCCTTATTCTGTTTTGTTTCTTTATTAGATCACGCAATTCCTCGCCATGTAGAAACAACACAATATTATTGTCCTTCTGTTGGATCACATCCTCCTTGTTCTTCCAGAGGTTCTGGTACTTTGGGCCCTGGAAAAGCACGGGGATATCATGTTCCTGGTAATATGGTGGGTCTAACCATACAATGAAAGAGATCAAGATGAGCAGGCAGTAGTAGTGGAATTTATCCTTACCTTCCACATGCACTTGCTCTGCATCATCTATCAATTCATTCAACAAAAATTGTGACCAATTGAACTTTACTCCTGTGGCACATTGCTCTGCAAGTTCAACAGCTCCAGTGGTACACTTGTAGCCCGCATCTTGTGTAACAACTTGCAAGATAAAATATTTTTGGTGAACCACTCTGTGTTATCATTGATGGAGTTAATGAGAAACCCCCTACATGTGTGCTGCAATTCATACTTTTGCTTCATCTTGGTGGTGTCTCTGTTCGGCCGTAAATACCACCAAGATGAAGCAGAAGACATGTGATCAGTGAAATCAAGTCGACATCCATAGCATATGGGTGGTCGAGCCACAAGTATCTTCCATGAAAAAACACCAAAAGTTGTTGCACATAGATACTTACCTATGTGCTATTACCAAATTGCAGCATAAGTAGCAGGTTGAGTAGACCCATGTCATCGACAGCTCGAGTCCATTTCAATGGAACAATCAGTATTGGGTCAAGTGGCATAGAGGGTGTCTTGACCATGTAATTCTTCCTTTCCACCACCATCTTCTTGCAGGTATCATAATCCTCAAACTGAATCTTGACCATCTTCGGGATTATGTTCATTAGTAGTGGTACTGCCTCAAGGATCTGCGGTGAGACCAAGGAGGAGTGTGCTCTCGTCAGAAGCTTCACCTCATGTACCTTGACTCTCCTTGGCCAAATATACAGTGGCAGTAGGTTTTGTTCCTCAATGTTGGCACTCGCATCCCTGGGCGGTGGTGACTCTAGTTCTTCCTCAATAGGTATTTCTCCAGTAACCTTCTGCTTGTTCTTTGAAGGCTTCGACACCCTGTCGGGCAGTGCAAAATTTCCTGGGATGTCTCTTTATGAGATGAACGGTGTTGGTTCTACAATTGGGGTGGAACTGGGTGGATTCTGGACCAGGGCCACTTTTGGGGCCAAACTAGAGCGTGGTGTAGGGCCCGAACTGGCCACGGGAACTATCTAGGGATTGGTTCTCACCATGGTTTCAGATTCTTCTTCTTGCTACTGTGATTTGGGTGAGTCAATATCCTTTACAATTGGGAATGGAGATTAAATGGTTACATATGGTAGCTCACTAATGCTGTAAATCTCTATGACCATGTGTTTTGACTTGCTCTGCTACAGGCTTTGGCTCTATTAACTATCAGCTCTGGTTCTTTCTTCTTCACTGGGTACAAGTAAACTGAAACTTAACGACGAAGCTCATTTTTATAGGTGCCAACCCGTCCCATAGTCATCATTCGATGGGAGGTCGAGGTCTTATCGATCACATGGGCTTTCCATTCTAATAATTATGTCATTAACGCATCTACTTCAGTGTTGATCTGTACTTTCCAGGGTAGTTATGGTAGTTATGGAAATGGTGAATGATGGGACCATAAAGCATGCCACCATTATCCTCGCACTTTGTCAAATTAATGATGCCTCGTTGTCATAACCGCCTCAATCTTTGTCGTATATTCGCAATTTAATGTTCATCCATCCTGTCATTCCCGCTTTTGCAGTAATTGGCATGCTTATGTTGCCACCACATGACAGAATAATTCCCCAGAAATGGAACCATTTGTTGGCCTAATATCCCCTTCTATCTCTACCTGAGGTTCAAAAATAACACAATAGCAACAAGACACCAAAAGACATCGACCTGATAGAGCAAGCTCAGTCGGAAACACCCGCAAGGCAGGCGCAGTCTCACTCGAGATATCTTAATGTGTAACTTCCATAACCATGTTTCTGTAGTTGGCGAGGGATTATAGTCCCTTAGAGAGTGGCTAAGGAGCTCGACATAGATGGAGGGATGGAGTATTTTACTATGCGACAGAGGTGAAACTATGTGCCACAACCGGTGTGCGATGCAACCTTGTCCTTAACCACTTAACAACTGCACAACTGTGCACCACAGCTGATTCCTTACTTATAATGAATAGTGTGTGACTTATATTGTAACTTGGAAGCTTAACCATGAAATCATACATAACATGTTGACAATGCTTTAAACATTCATTCATTCATTTATTGATTGGTAATATTGCGACATGCATTCAACAGTAACTGTAAAAATACAAAGTAAGTAAACATTCACATAAGCCTTCAATATTCAACATCATTCATCCATTCGACACAATAAGTAACGTGGAAACCCATCTGGGAAAAACCACCAAGGTGCTCTTCATATTCCATGAGAAATTATGTACAGCACCTTGTAGTCTGTGACTTGCATACTATTCTTAAGATATGTCTATTTGGCTCAATCTCTTCTTTCTCTCATGCTCTCTGGTTTATTCTTCTACCTACCCCTAATAATCCACACACAACCTCTATCAACTCTTATACTTTAATGTCTACGCACTCAGCTGCAGATCCACAGCTCAACAACCTTATTCTCCTACTAGAATCCTCTCTGAGTCAACAATGATCTAACAGCTTCCTCTAGCTAACTCTCTGAACTACTGAGTCGAACCAAAACTAGCCCTTATATAGAGCGGTTTCCTCCTATTTATAGTATTTACAAGACCACACAAGGTCGACTGAGTACAGCTTAGTTATCATAGACTTAAATAGCTAAAAAATATCTTCTATTACATTAATGTCGGCCCATACTTGGCCGCAAAAGTCCTACATTACACTGGCCACAACCTTAACTAGCCATAGAAACGTCTTTTGGTCTATTTGCACTGGTCATAACTAGCCGCAAAATTTGTCCTTTAGTCTTTTCTCGACGCATCCTTCTATATCATTCCTTGACTTTCACGTGTCCAGCCTTTACTCTTCTATGGATTTAATGAGAAACCCCATACCTGTGCGTTGCAATTCATACTTTTGCTTCATCTTCGTGGTGTCTCTGTTCAGCCGTAGATACCACCAAGATGAAGCAGAAGACGTGTGATCAATGAAATTAGGTTGACATCCATAGCATATGGGTGGTCAAGCCACAAGTATCCTCCATGAAAAAACACCATAATTTGTTGCACATAGATACTTACCTACGTGCCGTTATGAAAGTGCAGCATAAGTAGCAGGTTGAGTAGACCCACATCATTGACAGCTCAAGTCCATTTCAATGGAACAATCAATATTGGTTTAGGTGGCGTAGCGGGTGTCGTGACCATGTAATTATTCATTTCCAATCCCATCTACTTACGGGTATCATAATCCTCAAACTAAATCTTGACCATCTTTGGGATTATGTTCATTAGCAGTGGTACTGCCTTAGGGATCTGTAGCGAGACCAAGGAGGAGTGTGCTCTCGTCGAAAGCTTCACCTCGCGTGCCTTGATTCTCCTTTTTCAAATATACGGTAACAGTAGGTTCTATTCCTCAATGGTGGCACTCGCATCCCTGCGCGGTGGCGACTCTAGTTCTTCCTCAATAGGTATTTCTCCAGTAACCTTCCGCTTATTCTTTGAAGGCTTCGGCACCTTGTCAGGCAGTGTGAAAGTGCGTGGGATGTCTCTTTCTGAGATGAAAGGTGTTGGTCATACAACTAGGGTTGAAATGGGTGGATTCTGGACCAGGGCCACTCTTGGGCCAAACCAGAGGGTGGTACAGGGCTCGAACTTGTCACGATCACTATCTGGGGATTGGGTCTCACCATGGTTTCAGATTCTTCTTCTTACTCCTATGAGTCGGGTGATTCAATCTCCTCTACAATCAATATTGGAGATTCAATGATTACATCTGATAGCTCGCTGGTGCTGGAAATCTCTATGACCATGTGTTTTGACTTGCTCTACTACAGGCTTTTCCTCTATTAACTATCAGCTCTAGTTCTCTCTTCTTCAATGGGTACAAGTAAACTAAAACTTGACAACGAAGCTCATTTTTATAGGCATCGACCCGTCTCATAGTCATCATTTGATGGTATTTCGAGGTCTTGTCGATCACGTGGATTTTCCATTTGAATCATTATGTTATTAACGCATCTACTTGAGTGTTGATCTGTACTTTTTGAGGTAGTTATGGAAATGGCGACTGATGGGACCATAAATCATGCTACCTTTATCCTTGTACTTTGTTGAATTAATGACTCCTCATTGTCATAACCACCTCAATTGTTGTCAGATATTCGCACTTTAATGTTCGTCCATCCTGTCATTGCCGCTTTTGCAGTAATTGGCATGCTTATATCACCACTACCTGACAGAATAATTCCCCAGAAATGGAACCATTTGTTGGCCTAATATCCCCTTCTGTCTCGACCTGAGGTTCAATAAGAACACAATAGCAACAAGACACCAAAATACATCAACCTGATAGAGCAAGCTCAGTCGGCAACACCCGTGAGGCAGGTGCAGTCTCACTCGAGATATTTTAATGTGTAAATTCCAAAACCATGTTTCTACAGTTGGCGAGGGATTATATTCCCTTAGAGAGTGTCCAAGGAGCTAGACATAGATGGAGGGATGGATTCTTTTACTATGCAACAGAGGTGAAACTGTGTGCCACAACCGGTGTGCGATGCAACCTTGTCCTTAACCACTTAACAACTGGCGCAACTGTGCACCGCAGCTGATTCCTTACTTATAATGAATAGTGTGTGACTTATCTTGTAACTTAGTAGCTTAACCATGAAATCATACATAACATGTCGTCAATGCTTTAAACATTCATTCATTCATTTACTGATTGGTAATATTGCGACATACATTCAACAGTAAATGTAGCAATACAAAGTAAGTAAACATTCACATAAGCCTTCAAAATTTAGCATCATTCATCCATTCGACATAGGGTGTAATGTGGAAACCCATATGGGAAAAACCACCAAGGTTATCTTCATCTGGTAGGAGAAATTATGTATAGCACCTTGTAGTCTATGACTTGAAGATTGTTCTTGAGATATGTATATCTGGCTCAATCTCTTCTTGCTCTCATGCTCTCTGGTTTATTCTTCTACCTAGCCCTACTGATCCACACACAGCCTGGATCGAGTCTTCTACTTTACTGCCTGCGCACTCAGCTGCAGATCCATGGCTCAAAATCCTTATACTCCTACTAGACTCCTCCCTGATTCAACAATGAACTAACAACTTCTAGCTAACTCTCTGAACTACTGAACCGAACCGACTCTAACCCTTATACAGAGCGGGTTCCTCCTATTTATAGTATTTACAAGACCGTGCAGGGTCGACTGAGTACAACTTAGTTATTACAGACTTACATAGCTACAAAATATCTTCTATTACATTAATGTTGGCCCATACCTAGCCGCAAAATTTCTGCATTACATTAACCACAGCCTTAACTAGTTGCAGAAACATCTTTCAGTCTGCCTGCACTGGTCATAACTAGCCACAAAACTTGTCCTATAGTCTTCTCCTAGCTCGTCCTTCTGCAGTCTTCCTTGACTTTCACATGTCCAGCCTTTACTTTTCTATGTGCCTCTTCCACCGACTCAAGGTGTTCTTTTCCTTATCGGACCAATCCTCGCTTTGTGCTTGCGCTTCTTCCTTTACCTGCCTTTCTCTGTTGCGTGCCCACTTTTCCTCTTGCGCTTGCGTGTCGGATTCTTCCTTGTGCACTTTTCCTGGCCCAACATAGTAGAACTTGAAGACATCCATCCAGATGTTCAGGAGCCTCTTCATTGCGACACCATTTTGGATGACATAGACAACATACAAGGACAAACACAATTCTCTTGTTTCAAGTGGCTAAAGTTGGACAGCTTCCCACACAAGGAAAGTGGTACTCTGCTACTGAAATCACCAACAAGTTTCCTCACATGAATAATAAAACAATGGGGACCATTGTTTCTTAAGAAAGGAGGAATGATCCACCCAACAGTTAGCATGTTTGTCAACTTCAATAGGTTCAACATCGACTTCGACAAGTACAAACCTCAACAGGTTATCATCTCGACATGCATCATCGACCACAGCATTTCGACATGAATGCGAGAAATTGTCTCTCTGTCTTATAGTCATTTGTAATGGTTGAACTTTTGAATCATTCCAACTTATTTGTAACTAAACATAACGAGTAGTCACCCAAGCATCTCGGCGCTCTATATAAGCATATACACTATTGAAATATACAGTTAATGTCTAATAGAGTATTGTGCATCATAGAGTAGTAATAAAATAAAGAGATTGGTTTGAACTCTTGCATTTTGTATGTGTGTGTATTTTTTGTCTGTGTAGTGTATTTCCTCCTTTACAGATTCTTTATATGCTTCCTCCATAACAATACTCAATTCATTCAATCAAATTGTTGTCCTTCGACGTGCGCCTGAGCACATGGATCACTTTCTTCCTTTCTTTTTTGTTAAGCTTACCAACACTCTTATTATGTCGTCGATGTGCACTTTTTCATATTTACTGAATTCACAATAATTCAACCACTTTTCCTTACATTCCATTGACGGAGTTCCATGACTTGGTGGGAATTGTGCAAAAATAACCTTATTCTATACACTTCTTCAAATTGGCTACTTGCGCACATATTTTCTATATACTTCTTCAGACTGGATTTAATAATTCAATGTCATCACCAAGATCAACAATCCCTTTGACATCAATTTCATCACCAAGCTCAGCAATCTCTTTGACATCAATGATGACACCAACCTCAACAATCCCCCACCAGTTAGTCATGTGGGACATGACTCAGGAATTTTCCCCATGGGTAAGTCATATAGTGGTACATGGCTCAGACATCGGTTAGTCATACAATGGTATATGGATCATATTATCTATGTAGAAATATATGGATCAGATAATCCATGTAGTAGGTAAGACACTCAACAATACATAGCTCATATTAATTATGCATGACTACCTAACTCAAATGTTGGTTAGTCACGGTACTTGACTCAGACAACTAAGGGATACAATACAGACAGACAAGGATTGTTGTATCTCATGCAAAGTGCACATACATGAGCTAATTTATAGTCAATATTGTTTGGGGAGTAGTCAAATACTATCAGTAGACCTCATATACTAGTTAAAGGTCTCTGAGACTATCATACACTTGAGTGAGTTATAGTCAGGATCATTGGGGAGAAGACAACCTCTCAGGGAGGTATGGTAACCATATAGTTGGATAGTGGGGTATAGTGAGAAAGAATGAAACCACTTTGGAAGTGGTCAATTATTAGAGAACATCACAAAGGATGGAAATCTCACATAGAACTTCTATAGACTGTAGAATATTCCATAAGTCAACAAGCGAAAAGCCAATACTGAAGATCATTACCAGAAGAATCCATTCCTTGCTAAGAGGGAGTGTTAATGTTTTGAGTAACATCAGAAGATATTCCACAAGAAATAATAATAACAAGCCCAAAACAAATCGTCCCAGTTAAATTGACCCAATAAAATGGTCAAGTTGTCCTAGTTAAAAGTGAAATTAACACAGTCCATTAGGTCAAGTCATCCCAGTTAGGAAAAATGATTTTTCCGCTATAAATACAAGTGAAGTAGCCTCTTTTGCAACATACAAATTCACTCAAGCAATAGAAAAGTGTACAGGTCCAAGGAGGCATATTCAAGGGTTGAAGAAGCATTGGGAAGACATATTTTGGGGTTTTCTATCTTTATCTCTCTTATTTGGGCTCAAATATTATTTTGTATCTTTCTTGTATTATTATTTTGTAACTAGTGTTGGGCACTAGGTTAGACATTGTATCTTGTTGAATAACCTTATCTAGAGATTTTTGTTGGGTTTTTTTCTATGAGAGGGTTTTCCTAGGGTAAAATTGTGTCTACTGAGAATGTGTTTCTTTCAGTGATCCTTTATATGCTTCTATTTTATGTTTATGCATTATATAAGTAATTAACATATAATTGATAATAAAAATCAATAACAGATGTCCCATATATGGATACTTACATCATACATGCCCATCCATTCATGTGTTGATCCTTGGCCTTAAGTTCTGCACTATGAATCTTTACTAATATATTTATATCATTTTACATCATTTGGTTAAATACACTTCAAGGGTAAAACATGGGGTATTATATCCCTCCCCCCTCCCTTTGGGATAGTGTTTCCCTTGGTGTTTCCTCAAAAATCAAAACAAAAATGGGTATTCATCTTTCATGGAATCCTCCATCTCCCATGTGAACTCATTAGGACCAAAGTGCTTCCATTGCACATTTTCCTACCCGATGGATCTGGTCCAGAGAAATGTTACTCTCATGTCCATTATGCATAGAAGATATATTTGGAACTCTCACTCTAGTTCCACCTACATCACATACCATACCATCACATGGTTAGGATCATGTACATATTTCTTAAGTAAAAAACCATGAAAACACTATGAGCTTCGGTGTTAGTAGGAAATTCAATTTTACATGCAATAGGCCCTATCCTCTCAAGTACTTCAAGTTTGCGACAATGTATTCATGCCAACTTGGCACAACTTACAAGATTCAACAAACTCTTTTTTGGCCTTACTCAGAGGAAAACATGATCCCCAACCTAAAATTCCTTATGGACCCTATTTTTATTTGCATAGAATTCCTACCTATCTTGGGATTCCTTCAAGTTCTACCTAATTTTTGTGACTTCTTGCTCAATTTAATTAAAAATTTATATCCCAAGCACAATTATGTTACTAGGCTAGGGCCCAACTCATTGGTGGCTTGCATCTCCCACAATATAAAGCTTCAAATGGACTCATTTTCAATAATGCTTAATGCCCATCATTACATGCAAACGTTATATGGTGTAGTTTATCCTCCCATTTGGATCATTTATTCTTCGCATCCATGCAAATCATGTCTTCAATCACTTGATTCACTCTTTCAAAATGCCCATTTGTTTTTTGATGGTAAGAAATGCTAAAATTTAGTCAATTCTACCCAAATCTGCAAAAAACGTTTTCCAAAAGTTAGATGTAAACTTGGTATCTCTATTAGATACAATTCTTTCAGTAACCTATGTGATCTGAAGATTCCCTTTATAAATATTTTTTTATATCATCAGTCTTGGTAGTATATTTAATGAGAATAAGTGTGCTTCTCTGGATAATTTATCCACCACAACTATGATAGAACCATGTTTTCTTGAGGTACTCAGAAACCCATTAATAAAATCCATGGTTACCACTTCCCACTTCCATTTTAAAATTTGTAAGTGTTGCAATAAACTTGTTGGTGTTGATGTTCAGTATTAACTTGTTGGCAATTCATACACCTAGAAATGTATTCAGCAACATCTTTATTCAACCCAAGCCAATAATATCTCTTTCTTTCTATTAGCCTAGATGTCTAGAATATAGCATTTTATGGATTTTGGCCTTGATATTTCTTCTCAAATATAAAAAAAAATTAAAATACACATTTTGTTTTTAAAAGTAATAATTATATCATCTTTCAACTAATAATCTTAATACCTCTTTGCTAAATTTTGTTGTTACAATTTTTTTTCACTTGAACGTAGTGTTCATCTTTAGCAAAGGAATCAATAAACATTTTCCTTTAATTTGATTTGCTATTGAGTGCATTAATCATTATGTTTTCTTTCAATTTTATGTGTTTGATTTCAAAATCAGTTTTGCACAAAAAATCTAGCCATCTAGATTTTCTATATTTTAAGGTTGTCTTCTCAAACAAACATTTCAACCATTATGGTTAGTTATAAGCTTAAATCTCTTTCCCATCAAATATTTCCTCCACATTTTTAAATAATGCACTATTGAACCAAGCTCCAAGTCATTGGTAATATAACTATTTTCATGTTCCTTGAGCTTTCATGACTCATGGCATACCACTTGATTTTGCATAATAACTCCACTTATTATTTGTTTGCATGCATCTGCACACACCACAAAATATTTCTTCACAATATTGCATCTATTCAAACTTCATCCCTTTATTTCTTAAAGAGGTAATTGTGTATGCATCTTCAATGAACCTTCTATAAAAACCAGCATCATCCATAAAAGATCTTACATCTATTACATCCCTTGGAGTTGGTCAATTCATAATGATGGCTTCAATATTTTCTAAATATATAAATTTTTTTATTATAAGGAGCATGAATTTTTTATTATTATAAAAACTAGCTTTCCATACGTTTTATGCTCCTTTCGAACTTGCAAACCATTCTTAGATGTCTGTAATGTTCCTCTTCATTCTTGGAATAAATGAGAATATCATTCATAAAACAAGCACAAATTTATCAAAAAAAATATTCATAAGACACATGAAGGTAGTCGGTGCATTGGTGAGACAAAATGGCATCGCCAAAAATTCATATGGATCATACCTTGTTCTAAGCTTATTTTGAGAATCTCTTCTTCTTTGATTATGAATTGATGGTAACCAAACCTCAAACCAATATTTTAAAATACATTTGTCCCTCTCATTTGGTTAAATAGGTCATCAATTCAAGGTAAAGTATATGTGTTATTGATGATAACATTATTTATCTATTTGTAATCAATACATAGCCCAAGGGTTACATCCTTATTTTCCAAAAATAAAACTAGTGCTCTTCATAGAGACACATTTGGACAAAAGTATAACTTTTTCAATAACTCTTTCAATGGAATATTTAGTTACAATAATTGTGGGCTACTCTTTCTATAAGGATTCTTGGACCTTGGTGTAGTTCCTGGCACAAGAACAATTGTGAAATCAATATCCTTTTTGGAGGAATTCATGGCACTTCATCAGGGAACACATTACAAAAATATTACAAAAAATAATAATCTTCCTTCTTGGAAGATTTATCTTTTAGTAAGTCTAATATATGGGCTACAGTTTTGAAACACTTCTTCAGCTACAAGGCTGAAATATACCTAACATAAGATGTTGTTTTTAATTCCCTTACTATATTTAGTTTTCCTTATTCATTAATGCATTCAAAATTTTTGTTGTAGCAATAAAGTTTAACTTGATGTGCTTCCAACCAATCTATTCTAATGAGGACATCATAAGAACCAAGTGGAAAAATATTCATATTTTCTCATGTAAAGAGTCCATCTAGTGGAAATTTTTCCACCACTTCACTAACCTTTGTCTTGGTTCCAATGGCTAGTTGAACCAACCATGATTTACTATGTTTGTTATTATGAAGAACACAAAGTCCAAAAATTATAGGAGTAACATAAATATGACCATATCTAGGGTCAATTGAAATAGAAATACATTGTCATGCAGTATTATCTTCAAACTCAACCACCATCAATTGACTCCCTATTTAGAGATCCTCTATTGCAACATAGATACTAAGGGCATTCTTTTCTACACCCCCAAAAGTTATAGCCTCTTGAATGTTGTGAATATGCTTGAAATTCCTATATCAATGTGGACAATTTCTGAGAAGGTAATCTTCTCCACATCCCCAACACTAAATAGGGTCCTTTAGCTTCTCTCGTATCATGATAGTTAGCTTATCCTCAGTATGTGTTGGTTGTATTTATAGATTTCTATAATGATGAATCTTAAATCCTTTCTTTATTTGAGCAGACTTCTCTCTCTTATTTTCCTTCCATGACTGATGAAAGTATGGATTTCTTTTGTTTTGATTGTAATAGTACTTATCATTTTGGATGAAGCCATCTAAATTTTGGGATTTTCAAACTCAATTATTTCTTTTTAAGATTGTTAATAGCCAAAATTTTCTCACCTTCCATGTCATCAACATCGCCATCCTTATATATCATCATTGGTAATATTATAAACACCATTTTTTCAATCTCATCTCATCCATATGACCTGAGAAAGTGATAAACACTTAAAAAATTGAAATGCAAACCATGTTGTTAACCATAAATAGGGAAATTGTTTATTTTCCCTCGAAAGGAGTGACCTTGGTCGCAACGTTTTACCTAAAAATGGAATCATGGTCCCAAAACATGATATTTGAGAATAATTTTGTTATTTCTCACTTTTTTGATGAAGTAGAAAATAAAAGTGGACACAACCCTTGATGTGGTCCAGAGTTAGTTACGCATCTATCTTTCAAAACCCTAATTTCTCCACTATGCAATAAAGGAAATGAAGAGCATTTGCATTGGATATAGATATTTCTCTTGACCACTCTTATGCCTATAAAAAAATTCCCTCAATGTCACCATTACATACACACAAGTTCGATATCATAAATGTTAAAAAAAAACAAGAAAAATTTTACTCATTATTCACACATAGACATTGAGAATTATCGTCAAATACTTCATGAAACACTTATATCAACCATTTAACAGTAATCTAAAAATATCATACATTTCTCAAGAATAAATTTGCAAATACTAGGACTGATATACTGCTCATAAATTACATTTAACAACGGAAAATTAAAAAACTCAAACATACTATAATAAGAGATAATACAGTGTATTTTGGTCAAAATTGACCCTAAAAAACCCCACATCCTAGGGAAAACCAGCCCTAGAGAAATTTATTATTCAGTATTAGACAGACTCATAAATACAATAGTTATTAATTACAACATTAATCTTCTAGTACAATACAAATGATTTCTCAAAATTGAGCACAAAAACTACCTCGTAAATTATGCAATATTCTTCCTAGGAAAACATGCAAATTGTGCATCCTAGGAAAGACTCTATGCAGTTATTTTCACCTCAACTTTTGAGCCCAGTCAAATCAATAGTATGGAATTTCTATACCATACAAAATTCTCAGCAATAAATGTTGTATGTAGCCTTGAAAACAGCACCCACTCATCCTCATTTCATCTACAGTCACCTACAAGAGTACGACCCCTTTGGAAAATTGTGTCATCCACCTACGAAATAATACACAGGATCTCTCCTCGAACTGAATGACAATAGTTTCGGTTTGTGTGATAATAATGCTCCCACACCTTGGTGATCGTACTACCTTCAACTATTTCCTTTCTTATCTATGATGCTTGATGAAGTCTCTCTAGGAATTTGAGCCTCTCCCTTCCTCCAAAATTATCTCTTGAAAATGTGTGCACCTTCACCCTCCAACTTCTCTTGGGTTGTGTGCAAATGAAGTCTTGTGAGTTTCTTTTATTTCTCTCAATAGAGTAACTCCCATGAATTTTCAAATTCTAGGGTTGAGATTAGATCTTGGCCCACAAGATCTAAAGCTAAGATTTATTCTCAAGATGACCTACAAATACTAAGTCATGACTATATTAAATATCATCTTTTTCGAAAAGTCATACTTAACCCTAATATTTAAAAAGACACTTTATAACTTAAAAGTCACTTTATAATTTCATTAAAGTACATTTCACTTTTAAATTAAAAAGTCACATCATAAAGTACTTTAATAAAAACTCATAAATTCATTTTATGACATTTAATGAGACTTCATATTTTCGCAGACCCCTGCACCTAGGCACCTGATGAAGGAGTACCTCTGATCTACAAAATGATAACACTCCCTCTTAGCAAGGGAGGTATCATTGGCATCTACTCCACCTAGACCACCCTCGAGTCTACTTCCTCCAACCATTGAATTTGCTCCCTCTAAATATGAAATATCCTTAGATACCTGCACTGTATCAACTATTGAAGATGTGTGCTAGACCATTATGAACTGAGAGCTCTTCTCACTCTCCTACTCCTCAAGAGTCATATCATACTATCTTGGTCTCCTAATAGAGTTGCAAGAATCCTATCCACATGATGCTATCAATATTTCCATTGAGTATGACCTCCCATTAGACTCACCATCCATAGGCAATCCTCTTAACCTGTATATATTTCCCTCTCGAGTTCCAATCACTCGTGCTATATCCATGTCCTTACTCACCAAATAAATAATAACTCATCCCTCCATGTGAAGGAATGTATACCCATCATCTTCCAGATCCAATACTGAGAGAAAATTACTTTTTAGATCTTAAACAAGAATCTCTCTGCCAATATCCATATAACCTCCTTACTCAAGTTGGAATAGGACATTTTTAACTCCTACTGCATGGGTGCACAGATACCAATCCTCTACAAGTATAACTTTGTTTATATCCATCAAATATAGGAACACTAATCTTGTTCTCGCCATATGGCATGTTTCTCCACCATATATGTAACATGCTCCATTATCCACACACTCATCTACGCTGCTACCCAAAATAACTAAGACTAACAAGAATTCCTTCTTGAATTTCTTTGCAAACTCTATCACTTCAGCTGAAGTGGCATCCTTGGACCCTTCTTTTGTCTTTTTCTTCTTGTTAGTATTAGTTCTCAGCATATTGACCATAAATCTAGAAAGGAAAGAATCTCAACTTTCTCATATCCTTCTCATACTTGGCTCTACTATTCGAACCACTCTTCTTCTTCCTTCCCTTCGCTGCAAGTGCCACATTCTCTTCATCAACCTATTTCTACTAATGTGTAGAAGTGGAGCAAGATATAAACTCCTCCTATGTGAAATCATCCCAAATTTTGGCCCATGAAGGAATATTCTCTCTAGATACAACTATATGTATAAAGTCATGCCAATGTTGTAAGAATCCATTCAAGGATACTCTCACCAACTCTGCATCATCCACCACCTCATCAACAACACCCAACTCATCACGAACCTGTGAAATGTGGGTCAGATATGATGAAACATTTTCTATCTTGGTCATTTTGATGTCTCTCAACCTCTTCCTCAAAATAAATTATGATTTTGATTATCATCCTAAAACAACTTTATCAGAGAATCCCACATCTCATAGGCATGTTTCTTCCTAGTCACATGAGACATGAGATGATATTTCATAGAATCAAGAAGAATGTGCCTTGCATTTACATTCCTTTGATCGTACTCATCCAAATGGATAGGATCATATGGTATTGTGTACACTTCGTTGGTTATCTACCATATCCTAAGCTCCTCCAATAACAAGGTGACCCTATCCTTTCATGGAATAAAATTCTATACCCCCACAAGTTTGTCCTCATATTGCAAACCAAGTGTCAAATACATCTTATTAGACCAACCAAGATCTCCCTAACTCTCAATAATTCACTTACTTCCCACTGTGTCAAAATCACTCCTTAGATATCACACTCAGCAACACTTTTGCTCACATATCTACTTCAAAATCATCCATGCTCATGCAAATCTCTTGCACTCTCTATTGCTCCAACATTCCACTAAAAAATCAGATCCCCAACTCTGATACGATGTTAAAAAAACAAGAACATATGCTCACTTTTCACACAGTCATTGAGAATTTTCGTCAAATACTTCATGAACCACTGATATCAGCCATTTAACAGTAAGCTAAACACATTATAATTTTCATAATCATAAATAAACAAATACTGGGACTTATATACTGCTCATAAATTACATTTATCAGCAAAAAATAAAAAAAAACATCGGTAGACTGTAAGAAGAGATAAGACGGTGTTTTGGTCAAAATTGACCCTAGAAAAACCCCACCTCCTAGGGAAAACCAATCCTAAAGAAATTTATTATTAAGCAGCAGATAAACTCATATACAACAGTTGTTAAATACAACATTAATCCTCCAATACAGTACAAATTATTTCTCAAAACTGAGGATAAAAACTACCTCGTAAACTATGCAATATTTTGCCTATGAAAATGTGCAAAATGTGCATCACAAGACATACTCCATGCAGTTTTGTTCACCTCAACTTTTGAGCCCAATCAAATCAGCAATACGGACTTTCTCTACTGTATAGAATTCTTAGCAATAAATGTTTTCTACAGCCTTAAAAAACAGTTCCCACACAGCCTCGTTTACTCTGCATTCACCTACAACAGTACAACCCCTCTTCATACCCAGTCTCTCTCCTTAAACTGAGTGACAACACTCTCAATTTGTGTGACAATTAATGCTCCCACACATTGGGAATTGTGCTACCTTCAACTGCTTTATTTCTTCTCTATAATATTCAATGAAGTCTCTCTAATAATTTGAGCCTCTCCCTTCCTCCAAAATTTTCTCTTGGAAGTGCATGCCCCTTCACCCTACAACTACTCTTGGGTTGTGTGCAAATGAAGTCTCATGAGTCCCTTTTATTTATCTCAATATATTAGCTCCCGTGACTTTTAGAATTCTAGGGCTGGGATTAGATCTTGGTCCCTAAGGCTGAGATTTATTCTCAAGATGACTTACAACTCCTAAGTCATGACTATATTAAATACCATGTTTTCGAAAAGCCACATTTAACCCTAAATATTTAAAAAGACACTTTATAATCTCAATAATGTACATCTCACATTTAAATTAAAAATTCACATCATAAAGTACTTTAATAAAAACTCATAAGTCACTTTATGACATTTAATGAGACTTCATATTTAATCGGACCCATTCACCTAGGCACCCAATGCAGGAGTACCTCTGAGCTAAAAAATGATAAAAATAAAAGCGTCATTACTCTATCGAAATTCTCCCTGAAATAGGAGGAGATCCATTAGTGACAGTTGGTTGGAGACTAGACGCCCCAAAAGGAGTCGCACGAACCCTTCCTTGGAAAACTGTGTGGGCCCCATTTCCTATACATTGTACTAAGGTATGGATTTGTAACTCTCTTTGCAATATTAATGAAATCCATTCTTTGATTCATTACATGTTGTCTTAGTGATCGATGTGTGTAATGCTATTTGAAGAATGTTGATAGATTATTTAGTTAGTTTATTGTTGTTTTATTTTTCCTATTGAATTTGCTACTAAGGATTGCACAACCCCTTAGTGGGTGCTCTTTTACACATGTGTAAGAGAAATAACACACTAAAAATACAAAGGTAATCCACTTAGAAAATGTTGGATTTTTACTTTTTTATCTATGATGTACTTGACATGCCTCGGTAGTTCTAAGAATTTATTTGCATACTCTTCCATGGTCATTTGTCCCAAATTTAACTCATGGAATTCTTTCATTTTACTATCTTAGTATCTTTCAACAAGGTACTTTTGCTTAAAGTACATCTTGAACTGCTTCCAAACAATATTTATCTCATTGATTTGTTTAACTTTCATGAGGTTCTCTAAACAAATTGATTATCTACATTTAGATTTAATATGGCCACTCTCACATTTATTTTCCCAAAGTAATCATGGACTTGAAAATATTTCATCATCTCAAGAATCCAAGCCTCATCTTTGTTCCTAGGTTATTTACTTCACATTTAAATATAGGGGTGTTTTCTTTCAAAATTATCCATGTGATTTGTTTCTAAAATGATTGTTTATCTTATTCCTGTAAGAACAAGAGCTTGATATCTAAATCTTGAACAAGTCTAAAAACTAGTCTTGAACAAGTGTTCTCGTTAAAATGATGATATCTAAATCTTGAGAGATCCAAATTGAGTGCCATATATTGCATTAGAAGGAAGACACACCATAGTGTTTGAGGTAAAAAATTCATAATTAGAGAGTGAAAATTAGATATGAGTCATCTCATACATGTCTTCTCTTCTTAAAGGGAAAAAATAACATGTTTTGGGAAAGTTACTATAACTCTCTCTTGGCCCATTAGAACTGGGTCAAAACTATTGTATTGCAGAGAAAACATACCAAGATATCAAAAGATATAATTTCATACTCAAAGGGGCTAAAATGTTAGGTATAATTCAGGAGAAAGGTCATATAGCAAGTCAACCTACAAACCAGGGTTTTTAAAGGCATGTTAACTTGAAACTTGTGTAACTTATTATAGGAACATATGCTTTGAGTTATTAAAAAGGTGTAATCAGGAAGAAATGGAGAAGAACTCCAGTAAATTTAAGTGGGATCTAATGGAAATATGTGTAACATGTAAACTTATCAATTCCACAAGATCTTCAGGCTGAATTGAACCTTACAGTGAAAGAACAATGAAGGGGGAGGAATTTCTTTGTTAAAATTGATAAACATGCATAGTGAAATTAATCAGACAAGACGCATAAATTTTCCAGCAATTATTTGGACACAATAATAATTAATCAGTATGTAATACATCCATTATACAAAAAAATAAATTTGAATCCTCTAGGAGTCATTCAAATTCCTAAGTCCAGACTGACTCCAGAAAAACTAACGTTGAAAAAATCACCTCTAAAGACTCACTAGTCAATATTTGGACAACTGAAACAATGAAAAGTAAGCTAACTGATCATGGTAGGTGAGAATAGGTGCCTTATTAATTAAATAATGCAAAGGAGGCACATGTGACTAACTAAGAGTGAACTTAATGTGTCCCATCATAGCATGACTCAACAATGACTAGGGTGAACTGATGGTGGGACTCACATAACTCAGTGTGGGATTCTAAAATATATGGATTGGTCTCTAGAGATACTAGTTTGATACATGAGGGTGCATCAAGTGGATAGTGGTCCCTAGATAACTTCTCTATTGAAATAATGAAGTGGAAACATATTCCTAAGATAGGAAACTGATAAAAAAAACTATGGTGGACAAGGGAGGATTACAATAATCCTAACACCCCCCCTTAATCCAAACTTGGACAATCTGGGCCATTGCAATTGAGACCATAGGTCACCCATACAACAATAAGTGAAAAATTATCTTCTTAATAAAACGAGGAAACAAGGAAAAAATATTGGGAACAACCCCCCCCCCCTCAAAATGAATAGTAGGGAACTAGATCAATCCTTCACACCAAGTAGAGATATGAGATAAACAAATATATTCTCATTAAATGACTTTGTGAAAAAATTATGCAGTCTGCACCTCTGTATAGCATTAATACATTGTGATGGTCCTTGTGTACACTAGTTCCCTCATACAATGCATGTGAACCATGTGAAACTCCTTCCAATATGATGCCAGATAGGAAAGGAGATGTTGTTTCTTTGTAATCAAACTTGTACCTTTCGAACCTCTGCGACAATATGGAAGAGTTAAACTTTGGATTCCATGTCCTGGTTGATTTCTTGATCCCATACAATGGTTTCCTCAGCTTTCATACCAAGGACGAATCATCAGTGTACCCATTAGGTTGTTCCATGTAGATCTATTCTTCCAATTTATCATGTAGAAAGGAACTTTTTTCTCTTTTCTCTAGAGGAAGAGATACATGATCCAATGTCTCATTATTTTGCAGTGACTCATATTCCTCATCCAAGGATTCCTGCCATTTTGGATCATGGAAAGACTCCTTGTAGAAATATGGATCAGACCCCACCATCATGTAGCATTGTTGGAGGAGCAAGTGGCCGACCTAATCTCTAGTTAGTCGGTTGACCGACTTAGTTGGTCGATCGACTAAGTCAACTATCATTCAAGTCGGCATACCGACTTGCTCCTCCAACAAGCACCTATATGGTATTTTATAGCACCTCTCTAGAAGAATTGGATCTGCATGACATAACACAAGGTTCTCATCTTGAAACTGATATATGGTTCTCCTTTTGTCAAATGGATTCCCATCCATGTTCCCAATAGCTTTAATGACTTTAGTCCTAGGATTGGAAGTAGGATCTAGATATGGATTTGGATATGCTTGAACTTCATTCTCAATAGAAAGATCTGATTCAACTTGGCTCTCATCTTTGAATTCTAGATCTGAATCATCAAAAGAAACATATCATGTGAAAATGGTTTAGATAGAATAGATTTACCTTCCCTTTTGACTAGTTGTAGATCTTGCAATGGATATGACTATGGAAAAAATTGTGAGAACTCATATGCCTTGGAGGCATGGTTTGCATCACCTTTAGCTATCATCTTCCTAGTAGATATATCTGAGATCTCAATTGTGTCAGGTCCAAAAACAACTCTCTTTAGAGAACCAGTGTGGGTTATCTCGTAAATAGATAACAAGTTTTCTGCTAAATAAGGTACATACATAACATTTTTTAACACTCCATGTTTGATTTGTATTCTTCCCTTCCCTACATACTGGATTTGAGTATCATCTTCCATATGAATACTTGATCCATTAGTGATATTTAATGAAGAAAATAAGTCTTTGGATCAAACCATGTGTTTGGAGGCTCCAAAATCAATGAGGAAATATTGATATTTTGAAAATCCATCCTTCAATGTATGGAATCTCTCATGATCATCGATCTTTCTTACATGATCAGTATTCCTTACACATTATGGGAGGGAAATTTGTGTTGTTCAAGAAGTCTAGACATTTGATTTATAGTCTTCATCATACAGGAACTCTCTGGATGGTTTCCTTTTTTGCAATAGGTACACTTGGTCTTTTCAAACCTCTTCTGCTTAACCTTCTTGGAACATGAGGCTTTATCTGATGGACCAAGATCCTCCTTTAGTTCAAATTAAAAATCTATCTTGTCCTTCCCCTTCTACTTCCCTTTTTATTGTGCATTCTTTGTCTCCCCAACCAAAAGAGCTTGATTCTTGGAGGCTTTTAGGGCTTCCATTTGGATCAACTCATCTTGTTCTTGGATCAGGGACTCGGTGAAGGAATTTTTCAGTTTGGGGTTGTTAGTCTCCTATAGTGGAAAGTGGAAACAAAAACTAAAAACTATAGGCCAAGTTTAATTAGAATGTATAGCACCATCTTCTCATCCTTCTTGTCAATTCCACATTGCTTGCACTGCATGACCAAATAATTGAATTTGGTGAAAAATTGTTGGATGGTTTCAAAATTGTTGGGTTGAAGAGAAATTCATTCATTCTCCAAAATGTGGCCTATTATCTCATCATTCTTTCCAAACAATCATTGGAGCTTCAACCATACTTCCCTCATGGTTTTTAATCCATCAAGGTGGAAGAGCAACTCCCTAGAGATATGAATACACATAAAACCAAAATCTTCATCCAATTTGTTCAAGTACTTCGATTTCTCTAAAGATTTTTAGGTTTCGAACTCCTTGCCCATTATAACCCTATCCAGACCCTTGTTGTGCAATACTATCAGCATATATCCCCTCCAATCCAAGTAATTGAAAGGTGTGAGTATTTTTGGTGTCAAGGCAGTTTAATTCTCCATTTTTCAATTGTAGGAGAAACACAATTCTCCTAAATTCTTCACAAAATTTGCATAAAACTATCAATTCAAAGGTAATCCATCTCTATAGAGCTCTGATACCATGTAAAATTATCAATTCCACAAGATATTTAGGTTTACCTAAATCTTAAAGTGAAATAAGAATGAAGGACGAGGAATTTTAGTGTTAAAAATTGATAAACATGCATAGTGAAATTAATCATACAAGAGGCACAAATTTGTAACAATTAGCTGGACACAATAATCATTAATCATTATGTAATACATCCATTATAAAAATAAGTAAATTTTAATCCTCTAGGAGTGATTTGAATTCCTAACTCTTGACTGACTCCAAACATAACTAACTTTGGAAAAATCACCGCTAAGGACTCACTAGTGCATCTCCGGACAACTAAAATAGTGAACAGTCAGTTAATTGTTCATAGTAGGTGAGAAGAGGTGCATTATTCCTCAAATCATGCAAAGGAGTCACATTATTAACTAAGAGTGAACTAGGTGTGACCCATCAGAGCATGACTCAACACTGACTAGGGTGAACTGATGGTGGGACTCCCATAAATTAGTGTGGGATCTTGAAATCTATGGATTGGTGTCTAGATCTCCTAGATTGATGCATGAGGGAGCATCAAGTGGCTATTTGGCCCTTGATAAATTCTCCATGGCACTAATGAAGTGGAAACATCTTCCTAATATAGGAAACTGATAAAATAAACTATGGTGGACAAGGGAGGATTACAATAATCGTAACAAAACAAAATATAGTTCACCTGATAAGCGTCCTAAAAGCTCAACCATGACTCATGAAGAAAATGAAGAAATGTATAACCAGTTCTCCAATTTGGATGTCAAATTTAAGGAATTAAGTGATAGGTCAATGACACATCTTTAATTAGTAAACAAAAAAAGTGATATATAAAGTGAGTGGAAACTAAATAGGAAAAAGATGAAAATGATGGATCAAAAGTTGAAAAATGATATTGAAGATATGAAGGGGGTAATTCTAAATGAGATAAGAAACAATTTTACCCCTAATTCATCTCCTCAAGAAGTAGATAAGCATAATAAAAGGATAGTTTTCTGGTCACTTGTTGAAAAGTTTGAAAAACAATTGTAAAACAAAAGGTTCAAGCTCTCGACACTTGAGCATTCATCACTCCATAATCCACATCATTATGGGTTCAACTCAATACCAAGAAAATACTTCATTCCCAATATTGATATGAGAAATTTTGATGAAAACGATCCAATAACATAATATTCTCAATGGAGAATTTTTTTTATCTACACCAAATGCCAACTTTACAAAAGGTACCTATTGTATTCGTGTATTCATAAAGTGATCAATTTTCATGGTACCAATGGATTTGCCACAATAAAAATGGTTCTTTGGTATCTTGACCTATATATATGGATGAATTTATAGCACATTATGGAGATATTAAAACCAACACCTTATGTATCCATTTGATAAATCTCAAGCAAAAAGGTCCAAGTACATAGCACATTGGGTAATTTTGAAGATGAGTCTTAGAGTGAATAACATTCTAGAGTATAAATTGTTGGATATATTTATGGAAAATTTAAATGAGAGAATTGAACATGAGGTACGTCCCTTTGAACCTAAATCATTGGAGAGTGGTTTTAGTTTGACAAGGAAATTTGAAAGTAAAAATATGGCTACCAGAAGGGCTGCTACTAAAACCTATAGAGAGGGAAATGTTTTTCCCCCAAACTCACTTAGCCTACAAGGTTTATGCCTTAGCAAGTGGAGGAAAGTATATCAAAGATAAAATGTTTCAATTTTAATAGAAGGTACATTAAGGAGCATAATGCACTGAGAAGAAACTATTCTACATAGGTTTTGAAGAGGAAGAAGATCAAGAATCAGAACAATCTCAATAGGTAGAGCCAAAAGAAACAACTCCAACCATATTTTTCCATGCATTGATTGGCATTAGAACTTCTCAAACTCTCATGACATAAGGATATATATAAAAAAGGTAATTATGTTGATTGATTATGGTAGTACCAATAAGCTCATGAATTACAAATTACCCAAACTTCTCAATTTCTTTATATATCCAGCACCAAAATTTCAAGTAATGATTGCAAATGGAAACACCATAAATTGTTCAGGGAAGTGCAGTAGTATTAACCTTACTATGGAGAGGAGTGTTTATTGGATAGTCCAATGATTGCAATCCAAATGGGTGCTTCTAATGTTGTACTAGGGGTTTAGTGGATATAATCATTGGGAATAGAGCCTCTTAATTTTCAAGAACTCTTCATGAGACTATCTTGAAAAGGAAAGTAAATTGAACTCAAAGGTATTCTAAGGAAATCCTCTAAAGTGATAAGTTCTAGAAGCGTGACAAAATTTCTAGAAAAGGGACACTATGGTGTAATTGCACAATTGTGCTCACTAAATTTTCAAACATCTCTACCCTTTATTCTATTGGATCTCCAAGAAGTTATTAACAATCATTCTAAGGTATTTGGAGAGATGCCTAAAGGTCTTATACCTAATGGAGATCATGAACATGCTATTCACTTGCAATAAAGAAGTGTACCACCTAACATTAGACCCTAAAAGTACCCATATGCACAAAAGGGTGAGAATGAGAATATGGTTCAAGAAATGTTAGAAGAAGGCATCATTCTACCTAGCCAAATTCCTTTATCTACACTAGTGGTGATGGTTTGCAAAAAGGAATGTCCATGGAATATGTGTCCATGTTATAGAGAGGTCAATAAGATTACTACTAAAGATAAGTTTTCAATTCCTATCATTGATGAATAATTAGATGAATTACAGGGAACAATTTTATTTACCAAGTTGGATATCCATTCTAGAAATCATCAAATCAGAATGAGGAAAGAAGACATTATGAACACAACATTTAGAATACATGAAGATCATTATGAGTTTTTGGTGATGACATTGGGCCTTACCAATGCAAATTCCACATTTCAAATATTAATGAATAGGCTATTTTTAAACCCTTCCTCAAAAAAATTGTGTTAGTATTTTTTGATGATATACTAATCTACAACAAATATTGGGAAGAGCATGTACATGTTGGAATGGTCTTGAAACTATTGGAGGATCACCAACTATATGCAAAGTCTTCTAAGTGTGATTTGAGGGTTCAAGAAGTGGAATATTTGGGTCATATTGTATCTCATGAAGGAATCAAACTGGACCCCAACAAAATTATAGCTTCATGGAATGGCCAATTCATAAAACCTTGAAGAACCTTAGAGGATTCTTAGGATTGATAGGATACTAGCTCATGTTTATCAAAAGTTATCATCAAATAAGAACAACTATAAGAAGGTTATTGAAAAATAATACATTCACTTGGACTTAAGAAGCACATAAACTTTTGAAAAACTTAAAATGGTTGTGTACAACTCCAGTATTAACCATGCAGTGACTTCACAAAAATATTTATTACAGAATATGATGTCTTAGGACATGGCATTTGTGCATTTTTAATGCAATAAGGAAGGCCCATTTCCTTTGAAAGTTTCCAACTCGAATGAAAAATTTTTATCAAACCAACTTATGAAAAAGAAATGTTAGGCATATTGCATTCACTTAAGAAATGGTGCTCATACCTAATAAGAAGACACGTCAAGGTCAAAATAAATCATGATAGTCCAAAGTACTTCTTGCAACAATATTTATCTTCAAAACAAAAACAAAAATGGGTTAAAAATATGTTAGGTTATGATTTTGAAATTATCTACAAAAAAATAAAACAAAATGTGGTTATGAATGCACTTTCAAGAAAAGAAGATGACATAAAGGGCTTATTTTGTGTTATTTCCATTATGAAATCTGATTAGATGCAAGAAGCAAGGAAATAATGGAAATGGGATTAGAAAGAATGCAAGATGATTCAACAACTAAAAGATGACACTACTTCATTGAACAATTTTTTGTGGAAGAATGATTCACTATAGTACTAGGATCGCCTATAGTTATGTAAAAAGTCTCAACTCAAACAGAAGGTCCTTTTGGAATTGCACACTTCTTCTATAAGAGGGCATTCAGTGTTCTTGAAAAATTACCACGGGACCAAGAATAAATTCTTTTGAGAAGGTGCTAAAAGTTATTTTCAAAAGTTTGTGGTGGAATTTTTAGTTTTCCAACAAAATAAGGGAGAGACACTTAAGACACCATGTCTTCTAGAGTCCATTAGCCATACCAAGTTAGCATTTGGAAGAGGTCTCAATGGATTTTATCACGGGTCTACCAAAGTCAGAAGGAAAGATTATCATCATGGTAGTAGTGGATCAACTCACAAAGTATACCCATTTCAACTCTATTTCTCATCCTCTTAAAGCAAGTACAATACCTACAACAATCATAGAAACAATTTAGAAGCTACATGGATTCACCAAGATTATTATGAGTGATAGAAGTCCAATTTTCCCTACTAATTTTTGGAAGGAAATATGTTTTTTGTTTGGGAACTCTATTGGCTCATAGCTCATGTTACCATTCTCAATCTGATGGGAAAATTGAATTTGTGAGTAAATTCCTAAAAGGCTATCTTTGTTTCTTTGCATATAATAGATAAACACAATGGGTCAAGTGGTTTCCTTTAGCGGAATGGCGGTACAACAGATGTCCATACTTTATAAAAAATGTCACTGTTTATGGCACTTCATGGCTATCATCCTCCTTCCATTACATCACCATTGAAATAGAAAGTTAAGGTTCAAGTACTGGAGGCTCAAAAAGAGCGCCAACAAGATTATCTCCAACTATTGAAATATAACTTGGCTATGGCACAAAATTGGATGAAACAACAAGTAGATCAACATCATAGTGGAAGGAAATTTAAAGTAGGGGATTGGGTATTTTTGAGGATACAACCATACAAACAAATGTCCCTCAAGAAACAAAAGGACAGTAAATTAGCACCTAAGTACTATAGTCTCTATAAGGTGTTAAAGAGGATTGGAAGTATGGCTTACAAATTGGAGTTGCCTCCATATTCATGTGTACATCCAATCTTAATGTTTCTTACCTAAAAAAGTTAATTGGTGACAAGATCAAAACCAACACTATTGTACCAATGATTAATGAAGAATGGAAATTGATACTAAAACCTGAAAGAATCATTAGCATGAGGATCAAGCAACTATGGAATCGATCAATTATTGAGTTCATCATCAAGAGGAAGAACTTGCCAATAGAAGAGGTGACATGGGAAGATGATTCATCATGCAAAAACATCCAAAGTTAATGAATTGTTGAGGATAACACTTGTTTGAAGGGGATGGGCATCTTAAGCCCCATATATTGTGATTCTCTTATCAATTTTTATAATTTTTTGGAATTGACTACTTTGCCCTTTTTGGCATTTTTTCAAACTTGTAATATTTGTCAAAAACTATTATCTTTCAATCATAGAAAAACTGTGAAATTTTCACTTAAACAAAGTTGTTCATATTGCTAAGAAGAAAAAATGTTGAGTCAATCATTTATTCCATTTTTGAATTAACAAGACACATTTCTTCCTTACAAAGTTTATAAAATAACCAAAAAGTATACTAGAATAATGTATTTTGGCATGTTTCTGCACGTCCACTAGAAACCCTTTAAAATTTTATCAAATTACACACAAGATTTCTTCATGCTTTCTCATAATATTTACTATCAAAATTGTATCATCAATAGGAATTATAGAAATGTGTGATTAGGATCTTAAAAAATCACTAATCATCATTTTTTGGACATATAGAACTAAATCAATCATCTTCCCTCACTGGAAATTTTATATTCCTCAATACCATGGGAATACCCTTAAAATTTTGTTAAATTTTGACTTAATCTACTCTTGTTACAATGCCCAAAATAAGAAAATGGATCTAGACTTATTTTTTGTACTTTTTGTTTACTATTGTAGCACCGGGATAACATAGCATGGCACATGGGGATGTGATGTAGCACCCTGTCCATCTAAACCCTATGTGGCATCTCTTGATTATGCCATGCCATATTGTTATCAGGAATATTGCACCTTCTACGGACAGAAGCCATTCCGTTGGTCTGAATGGTTAAGATCCAGAAAAAATGAGTTACAATTAGGTCGGAAGACTTTCCCTAGAAGCTATGAATGCCTGGAGTAAGATATCTAATGGAAACATGCATAAACACATCAAAGATACCAGAAAACTATCCATAGATCTATATCAATGACTAAGGAATTTGATAATACACATGTGATATCATAACACAACAAATATATGGGAAAGGAACCAACTTTGCATTAATAGATGAATGAAAGAGCTTACAACCGTTTTTCCTTAGTGTCAATGCACTCCTTCACAAGACTAACATCTCATCCCTGATAGCTCCAACTTGCTCCTCTATGCTCTCTAATGGATTAGGCCAGGATGTTATTTCAACAACATAACTTTACTCTTTTCTTCTCTCCCNGGGATAGGAATGGTTGAGAAATAGGTGGGTGAGGTGGCCATGAGATCCCCAAAGCATGGATCTCGAGCTTAACTGACCCAGGTGAGTAGGGATAAGGCTAGCCACGAATCTTTTATTCTAGAAGCTTCGTGAAACCTTCTCTTTTTCACTTTTTACCAAGGGCACCGCTTATACTCCCTTATGACAGAGCGGTGCAAGGTGAGAACTGCGCCAAACACAAAGGTTAAAGGCTGTGGCACCACCTATCTTTAAAATGACTCAGGTGGTGTTGTATAAGGTACCGCATATCAGCTAAAGGGTAAGAGCGATGCTGGATTTTTGTATGTAGAATCAACATCCAAAGCACTATTTTCACTTCAATGTTTGGGATTGAGGGAAAATATATGTGTTAGAGGTCTTATCACATGCTGGTGACAGGATTTGGGTATAACAGAATGCCCCCCAAAGAATGAGGCTAGAGGGATACGATAGGCCAGATATTTGATAGAGCAATTTATCACTTCGACGTAAGAGCCAACTTGATTGGAGAGTATCATCGAGTAGGAATCTGCAATACATCAATACTTTGACTCATGAGTAAATGTAACCTCATCATGGCTATAGACCAATACAAGGCAGATCCACAAGAGGAATAAACAAACATGGCTACTAGAATACAATGTAGATCCATGTGATAGAGGACTCAAACTTGGACATAGCTACCAGATATACAACATAGATCTATGTCATATAGACGCAAATTTGAGCATAGCCATGGCCATACAAATTTGGATCCATGCTGGTACTTCATACAATATACTCCATCGCAACCTGTAGAGAAAAGCTATGAGTTCTTAACAAATACCTAGGGTCTTTGTCTCGTCTTCCACAAAGTACGATTCTATCCATGTGATTACAATGTTGTGAAGTCAAACATGGTAGAAACTATTTGATTACCAGCCAATGATGTGAACTGTTAACAAGTGTGAGGGATATCACCATTGATGTCAATGATTCCCAAGTTACCCTAGTACAATCTACTGAGTGTGAATAGATGTTTTGACGTCAAACACCCAGTGGAATATTTCGATAAAAGGTAAATGATGTGAACCTATTTCAAGAGCGAGAGAATATGTCATTGAGGCATACAGATATCAAGGTACTAAACTTGTTTCTAAGACTATTTCCCGGAAGATGAGCTAATGTCGACAGGAATAGTCTCGTTAAAGGAGGGCCATGATGAATCCCACATTGATGACATGAAACTTCAAAACAAAGTTCTGGAATGTTGTGGATAAAGTAACCATAGTACTAACTCAAAGGTACTGACACAAGGGTTGTTTTAACTATAGGGTTAAAATTCTTTTTCCTTTGAACATCGAGCGGCACGACAAAATACTTGGAAACATGACTAAAATAGAGGGACACACAATACAACTGTGGACAATGCATTCTTTTGAAAGACTTAAATGAGTGACATGACTCATGGAAGTGGATCGACTTGTAAGTCAGCTGAATACCTAATTAACTGAATGATATGCAAGAAAGTGCCATGTTCAAAGGTGACAAACAACTGCCATTTGGTTTGCAAGAGGATTCCCTTCCCTTAATTCCCCCATCATGAGTGATGATTCCCTCTTTTCATTTTTACGAGTCCAAATAGGGTAACAAACACTCATTTTAGTTTATCTAAAGACAAGTTCATTCTCATATATTTTGCGAACCTGAGAAAGGAGGGGTTCGTTCCCAAAAAGGGGTCTTTCAATGTTTAATTTAATGAGTCCAATGAAAGAAAACTCAATGTAGTTCATGTTTAGAGAGTCTGAACAAACTAAAGAAAACTCCAAAGGGTCCTTTTTCATAAATAGTTTGTCCGAACCGAAAAAGAGATAACCTACCATCGGAGAGATGACTCTTCAAATACTTTCACGAGCATGAAGAAGACAAGTACTCAGCAATATTTTCATATTTAGGAAGTCCGAAAAGAGTTTAAAGGAGACTCCATTAGGTTTCTTTTTCAGGATGAGGAATTTTTACGAGCCTAAAAAGAATCAGAACTTTGATACTGAGTTCTAAGAGTGTGACCAAAGTGTCAAAACAAATGCTTGAGGAATTTTTCCATTTTATAGAAGTACAAAAAAGTCAAAAACAAACTCTCCATAGATTGTACTGTTTCCATTTTTACTCCTGTAAGACTAAAAAACGATCATTAATCTCTCAAAAAATGACTTTAATGAACTATATAAATAAGCGTTTATGTAATAATGATTTTTGAAACATTACATAACACAAAAAGCCCTAAAAATTCATTTGAATAGTAAAAATCAAATCATTTTACTATTTACCACTTGGTGAGAGAATTTTGGAGAAAATTGAGCCAGATCTTCAGTCAGTGATTATGGAAGATTCCACCATCCGTTTTGAGCATCGTCTAGACCAAGTAAATGATTAAACCCTAGCCTTTCCTTTTTATGCATTCATTTTTTATTTTGAGGAATTTTTGGGCATCTTTAGGCAATCCTTAAACCCCAAATATGGGCACTACTCCTACCCCTTATGGGACAGGCGATGCTCGATGAGAACCGTGCATGTTCTTCTACACTCAGGTGGTGCCACCGCTATGTGCAAATCGTGTTCAAGCGGTGTCAGCCGTGAGTGGGGAAAAATGAATGGATGAGAAAAAATAGGAGCTTTTTAGTGATTTAGATGATCAATTGTGCTTCTAATCGACTCATTGAATGTTTTTGACAAGTTCCAACAGATCAAAAATGGTCATATGGAATGAACCAGAACACAATGATGACAACACCTTTGCCGAGAGAAATGCGGGGTGCATAGCCGCATTGAGGGACTGTGGTCTCCTAAAATTCTTCCGTACTCCTTGCATGGTGTCCCATGAGCGCTTTTTGGAGTATATCCTTCATATGTGGAACCCAGAGATGCAACATTTTGAGGTGGGAGCCAAAACAAATGAGTTACAACTAGGTCGGAAGACTTTCCCTAGAAGCTATGAATGCCTGGAATAAGATCTCTAATGGAAAAACTGCATAAACACATCAAACACACAACAACATCAAATATACCAGAAAACTATCCATAGATCTATATCAGTGACTAAGGAATCTGATAATACACATGTGATATTATAACACAACATATATATGGGAAAGGAACCAACTTTGCATTAATAGATGAATGAAATAGATTACAACCGTTTTGCATTAGTGTCGATGCACTCCTTCACAAGACTAACATCTCATCCCCAATAGCTCCAACTTGCTCCTCTATGATCTCTAATGGATTAGGCCAAGATGTTAATTCAACCATAACTTTACTCTTTTCTTCTCTCCCCAACCATGGAGTATGAGCCTAGTTTTATAGGGCTCAAAGGGTTAGGAATGGTTGAGAAATAGGTGGGTGAGGTGGCCATGTGTTATATATTAAAATGATACATCTCTTCATGTGACCACTTTCCTATGTTTTCGTCGCATGTCGACACTTCCATGATGACACTTCATGAAACTCACTAAAAAACACCCAACTTGGAGGACCCATATCTTGAGTCTTGTACCTCCGTTTGACCTCATTTTTACACTGTTGGAAAAATATCTGAGTTAGCTAAAACTTTCTAGAAGACACTAAAGTCTAAAAATCCCTATAAGTACCATAAAAATGATATTGTTTTATGTATATGCGAGTTTCCTTAAGGAAACCCACGTATGGTACTTGATTTTCTATATATAATACTCGCATATGCCATAAATACCCGACTATTTGCATTGCAACCCACATATACCTACTGCATAGGTGACTCATGTCTCTGCAACCCGTGTAGTCATGTCAAAAATACATTTTTTGAAGTTTGGGTAGTTTGGTTAGTTATGCAACTGACTCCTTCAGTTGTAACTACTTTGCCTTCAACCTTATCTCTTCAGAAACATATAAATAGAGGTAGGGAGGTCCATGAGACAAGACTTTAACTTTTGCATTGTCATGTTGGAGGAATTGAGACTCTCTTTTCCCACACCTTTTCCCTAGTGATAATCCCCTTGTGTTGCAGATCTTGGAGGCTGAGTTCCTTGGAGAAGAGAAGCAGCATAACCAAATCAAGGTTTCGTGAGGTGCCAAACTTGAAGAGAAGGTATATTTGTACTTGTTTTCAAGATTAATATAGATGTGATATCCTTGTTCTTCCCAAATCATTGTTCAATGTGTGATTGAATCTTTGTTTATGATCCGATTTTGATGTTAATCAGACTATTATTTCATGTTTCTTTGATTATCATTAATTTATATGTTGTCATATTGGTTTGAGGAAGGTATAATTCATTTTGCAGGTCTCTTGGAGCAAGAGGAGCAAGAGGAGCAAGAAGAGGATTGAAGGGTTTCTTGGATCAACCTTCGTTTTTTAAGGTATGAACCATTATAATCTCTGAAACTTACTTATATATGCTTGCTAAACATTATACATCCACCTTTCAACCCCAATATGTTGATGGCCTCTTAAACCTTAGCCATAAGAAACTTTCCTTTACAACAAAACTGGCGACTCCGCTGGGGAGAGCCTTGTTTGTTTGGGGTTTTTCTATTTTTCTTTCAGTCTTTTGCAAGGTTTCAAGTCCTTCTTGCCACTTAGGAATAACTTCTAAGTCTGATAGAACACCTCCCCTGCCTTCCTAAGGCAATTTTTTACCTTTTTTGGGTTTTTTCCCACCCATACGTGAGTTACATACTGGACAATCGTGTGTCTGGTTTGTACACGCGACTTGTTATACTGTCAACCCGTATATGATATGTGACCTGTTAATAGTACAACCTGCGTGTGCCCCTAAAACAGTGTTTTTTCCTCATTTTTGTGGTGTTTTTTGCTGTTGTGGGCTGTTTGGTAGGTATTTTGGGGTCCTCTGTAGGTGCATGACTCCAAGGAGTTAGTGTCATCCCTTTTGGTTGTTCTTTATCTATGTGGTAAGTCTTTTTATAGATTTAGGGTTTCTCTTTCCTCATTCCCCCTACCCCCTTTGCTTGGTTTGATTTTTGGCTTAAGTTTCTGGTCAACCTCTATTAGTGATCTTTGTCTAAACTTAGAAGCTTATTGGTCTCTGTTTCCTTCTTCTTTTGTTGGTTAACTTCACCTTGCCAAAATATTTGACTTGTATCTTATGCAAGCCTTCCTTCCAAGTAGGGTTTATACTGACTTTAGGTCATTCTAGAGTCTATTTGGTAGTTGTACAACAGAGTTCCTTTTGCTTTGTTCTTGTTATCTGCATACATTTAGTTTGTACGTAGTTTTTCTTTTGTATTTATAAAAGAAAAATAAAAAGAACATATAGTTGTTTAATATGCATGCATATTAGAGTTTTTTTCTTTGATGCACTACATATCATTATTTTTGAAAAAATAAAAAAGAAACTATTCTTTTGTGGATTTCAAGTTTATATTTTGAAAAAGAAAGAGAATATTTTTTTCTTTTTACATTTCATTTCTCTTTGCTTAGTCATTTTGTTTCAACTTTGAGTCAAAACACCACATAAGATTCATGCCATTTACCCTCTGACTAAAAACAACCTATTAAAATGAACGATATAATTTAAAAATTATTTGTAAGTTTTATTTTATAGGGCCATACACCAACTAGCTCAAGCTAGACTTGTGGGATAGGGAGTTTAAACTCCCCACAAGTGTTTAAATTCAGACATAGTTGGCCAATCAATAGGTAAACCCTTTTCTATGTTGATTGTATATGGGAAGCTCCTCTCAAACAGGAGTTAAGCACGAGGCCACGTGGAGGCTTGGACTGAGGAGATAACCCTCTGATTCCTTGTCAAAGTGTAGACCAAGGTTTTTGCGCATCTAGGGACTTCTGTCAATACCACCCTCTCGGCCCCGTGTGGTGCCTGGTGTTGACAGGGTTTCAGGCTTTGCTACCCTGCCCATGCGTATTAACCAGGCTTGTGACTATACCCCCAGACTGTCAATATAGTTAAGGTATCCTTTATTCTCTTTGAAATCTAGGGTTCATACACAAGTACACCAGAAGGCTATTTCTGGTTGACCTTGGAAGGTAACCCCAGTAGAAGGTATGGGAGGGCGGTGGGTGATTCCTCCGCTTGTGCCTAAGAACATCTACAGGGATGCCAAGTAACTGTCTATCAGCTTTCTTCTAGAAAGCATATCTTATACATGTTTGTCTGTTTGGCTTTAGGAATTTTGGTGAGTGCTATGTGGTTTGTCTGTACTTAGTTTTCCTTCAGGTGTATGCTTTGTACTTTTGGTTTTTTGTCGACCTCAAACTTTTTCTCCTAGTTTGAAACTATGTCTAACACCCCTTTGAACACCAACCAAGACATTCCCATGATGATAACTCCTTGTACTATTCCTCTCACAGGGCATGTTGGTGTTCCTTTGATGGCCACCTTGAATCTACCTAGATTCACCCTAGGGCTACCGGTGTGGTTGTTTTCCACTCCAACTGCCCTGAATGCTCCTAATGCTTCGCAAGTAAGCTCCTTATATCAAGGGCATCAAAATAATGCTTCCTCTTCACCTGTAGTTTATTCTCATACTCCTTCTACCTCATGCAGTGAAAGTACTGATACTAGTAACCGACAGTCTAAAAGGAGTAAAAGAAGGAGGAATAGGAAGAAGGAACATAAGAAAGGGGGCACCTATTCAACCTTTGCAAGTTAAGTTGAAACTCACCACCTGGCCTATGTAGTTCATGCTGGGGGCACCTATCCAACCTCTGCAGGTCATATTGGATTTAAGCACTCAACCTCTGCAATTCAAGTTGATCTTCACCATTCAGCCTCTGTTGATCATGTTGGTGGGATCCTTTGATCGATCCCACTCTTCTTTAGGAGAGTGATCCTGATGTGATTGAACCAATGTCATCTTTGATCAATCCCACTCTCCCTTCAGAGAGTGACTTTCACGAAGAGGTTGAATCGATTCCATT